>CAJNOI010000028.1:272383-404451 GCA_905250115.1 Adineta steineri
AAGAAGAAATATAACAAAGTATAGTTTCGTCAGTGTCAACCATTCTTCTATCAAAAATCGTCACACTAACTGCGAAAAATAGTATTCTTTGATATTTTTGGTGATAGTATATGGGTCTGTTCCATATATTTAGTTTAAATTATCAGAACGTGCAACATCTTAACGGTTACGAGCGTGGAGTAGGTGAAGATATCGATATACGAGTCGATGTGGGTATTGTTTGAGGATGTGGATGTGGGTGTGTGGGCGTGCTTGTGGCTCGATGTGGGTGTGAATCGCTTCGCTCTGCACACTCACACCTACTACACCACATCACACCACACTTACTACTTACTAATGAGTTATAAAATAGCTTCCTTCTCTTCATACGAGAATGACAATAATTTTTTCTAAAAAAGAAAATGTAACAATGACAGCAAAAATATTTCTTTCAATATTGAGAATACAAGAACGATTATACACAAGTTTTGTTTTGCATAAAAGACTGAAGTAAAAAGAAATACGCTTTTTTCCAGGAAGGAGAGCATAGGAATATGAGCAAGAAAAATACGTCTGTCTATGAATGCGAAAATGATCATAGACAAATTTCTTTTTCGGGAAAGAGTCTGTGAGGATTGAAATAAATAAGTTTTTTTTCTGGGAAGGAAAATGCAGAAGTGAGTGCAAAAAAATTCTTCCAACAAGAAGGATATAATTATAATGATGGACAAGTTTTTTCCGGGATAAAAGTGTTACAACACAACCAAAAAACAATTTTTTCAGAAGGCACTATGTAAGAATGAGAGTAAACTGTGTTCGCAGAAAATGCGTGCATGTTTTGCTCATTTCCTGTAACCAAAAACACAAGGAATCCCTCTGCAGGATCTTTGTCAAATTCTCAAGGACATAGAATGGAGGTACGAACAAGGTGTCATAGAAAACACGACTCATTTTTTAAATTGATTAGACTCTTCGCGTCATGTACTTTTTGAGGTTGTCACTAAAAGCTGGATAAAAAACAGTTCAACTTAAAGCACAATTTACCTGATTCAACGTCTTATGATAGCAAGGATATTCATGCAAATTATCTCAACTTAGAAGAAACTAAAGACTCGAAATAGATTGCGTTATTTTTTTTATGTCAGGCGAACTAATTTTTTTCGGGTATATGTTCGCTCCTTATAATTCTTCCATAGTCGAGCAGATCTAGAAAAACTACACATACTACGTTCAGACAGAGTTTGAAAAACTACAGGTGCTACATCCAAGTAGATCTTGAAAAACTATGGGTATTGTGTCCAGATGTGCTGATGGAAGGAAGACAGAATACAGGTTAGATAATGGTAAAGTAAGAAGTATGGTGTGATCAGCTAGTGTTTTTTATATAAAGCGAGCCACATTTCTTTGACTGGCATGTTTCGCTCGCTTCCAAAGACTGCTTCAAACCCGTCCTATAGAACGCACCTACTCACACCCTTCCTCGTATTATTCAATGTCACTTCACAATTCCAATAAGTTTAGTGTCATATACGTTCCTTAGTTGGAATTTCTGAAAACTTTCAGAAAAATTATTCGTTTGTAGTTCGCAGTTTTAGACTGAAAATTTTCCCATTTATTCATCGAACGAAAAGATGCTTATGTTACACATAGAATAAATAGTGCGTATTAATTTCGTCATATCTTAGATTTTGAAATATGATTTTTATTAAAAGGTTTATGGCACTACAAAGACAAAAAATTTTGCTCTCCTCAAAAGGCATATAATTTTGTAACATTTCTCATTAGATACAGCATACCTGTAATTTGAAACGGCACACGACGATAAAAACCTTTACAGTCTGAAATTGAGATCTCTAAAAGACGAGATACTATATACATGTCCCCTGTGTTAAACAGAATGTGATAAGGGGCGCAACAGAAATATGACTACCTCACAGAAAAGATAAGGCCCACATTCAAGTCTTCATCAACAATACAATGTTGCAGTTTGTTGAATTATTTAAACTGACCAATAAACAAATGAGAAAAGCTCGGTCGAGAATCCGAGTGTTATGTCTACTTCAAAAAGTGGAAATAATCGACCTCAAACTGTCCAAAAAAAGATTTGACTAAAGTTGAATAATATTGAATTAGACATATCATTTCACGAGAATTGTATAACTCCACTCGGACACGAATCTCTAATTGCATATGGAATGGTACGCTGTTTCGAGAATTCATATCGCAAAAGGTAACACTTCAACTGAAAACTCTTCACAACTAACTTCAGACTTCACTTTTCCCACTCAAGTTGTATTCGACCAACGAGGGAGCCTCACGAACTGTCCAATCGCTTTTTTAATAAAAACTATCGGGATAGAGGTTATCAACCATGCTAATGAGTACGTGCCTAATTCGACTTATAATATAAATGCAGAATTGCAGATATCTATATTCCTATCCATACTAATCAGTTTAGGAATTTAGAGCAAGATATTCTTCAATTTATAATTATAAATAGATAGATATATATGTTAGCGGCCAATGTGAGATTACGTCCAATCTGAGATTGGCCTAGGCCAATCTGATATCCATTTTTCCAATTTTAAATTCGCCTAGGCGGATGTAAGATTGGCCTAGGCGAACCTTGGATCGAAAAATTAGACTCACATTGGATTAGGCGAATCTAAGATTGGCCTGACTGTCACTCCCACCTCACCCTCACTCTTATCATTGGTGTTTACTATCGTAAAAAATGAAATTTTGGTTGATCTTAGATTGGCCTAGGCGGATCTTAGATTGGCCTGAATCCCACTTTGGACGCTAACATATCTATATCTATTTATAATTATAAATGAAACTAAATCTATTCCTAAATTCCTAAACTTATATGAGTAAGGAGGAATATATCTACATTTATATTATAATTGATATTAGACTCTTAATGGTCCATTTATATTATAAGTATAATTAGGCATCTCATGATGCTAATTCCGACTTTGACCATGAGAAGTGCTCGTACACCTTCATAGGGTGGTTTTCTGGAAAACCGGTTTCCAAAAACCACATACGTTTTACCAAATGTTGTTTTTTATTTGCTCAGATTATAGAGCATATCGAACTGCTTATGAAATGACAGTTTTTCCTGTTTTGCAAAAATGAACTTCAAGGAAAATAATATAAACTTTGTATTTTGGTACTAAGTTGTTATGATATGCACCTCTTTTATAGATTTATTTGGCTGTATTTTCTCGAATATTCTATTTGAAACAGAAAGATTTATTGTTACATAGACAATTCAATACGCTCTATAATCTGAGCAAATAAAAAAAGAACAGTTAGTGAAACATATGTGGTTTTTGGAAACCGATTTTCTAGAAAACCATCCCGTAAAGGCCTAAGAGCACCTCTCATGGTCAAATTCAGATCAGCATGGCTGATAACCTTTATTCCAATGGTTTTTAGTAAAAAAGCGATTGGACAGTTGGCGAGGTTCCCTCGTGAGCTTTACAAAAAAATTCCTTTCATGTATGAAAAAGCCCTTTTATTAGGGTATAGGTATGGATGCAGATCAGTAATAGTCTAACACCCTCACCCACACCCTCAAGATGGTTTATATGATGCGAATATTTTATCCGGTAGTGATGAGACACTTGAAAAAGTTTTATTATTAAAATTTGACGAAAATGATATAAAAAACAAAGTTGATTTCGTTGAAAACTTCCGAAAAAGTTGTGCATTCTCTATATTAAAAGAAGAAAATGAACAACAAACAAATATTCTAGAAGAAAAGTAATTAACAGATTATTGTGGTTCAACAATTACTGATTCATTTATTATTGATGGACAACAGTCTGAAACATATAAAATAAATTTTAATAAAATAATTCTTGAATGTGATGATAATGATTCAAATAGACCAACATTCCATAATATAATTAAATTAAATGATAATTCATTTTTCGTTGTAGATCATCAGTTAGAAGATGATGAAACTGATAACAATAATGTGTGCCAACATGAAATATTAAATGATATTAATAATTATTCTCTTTCTCGTAGAGAAGAGTCCAGTAAACATAAATTGTCTGATTGCTTGTCTGTCCGCAGGGTCAAAAAAACATCGAAGACTAATTTTTCAGAAAAGACATTTCTAGAGGTATTTCGATGCAGGAACTTCGAATCTAATGTTAGTTTTCAAAATTCTTCAAGAAAAAAGTTCTTGTAGACAAAGGATCATTGTTTTATAAAAAAACCTTTTTTCATATAAAATTTGACGAAATGGTTTTTTCAGGTCGGGGAACACGGATCTGATGTTAGTGTTTGCAAGTTATATAAGCAAAAGGTCCCATAGCATTGTCGAATACCATTTCTACGAGAAAGAGCTCAGCGAGTCCTTAGACGAGCGTTACTTGTTATACAAATGTTTCAAATAATAACGACGCATTGGAAAATAATAATGATTGTGTTTAATCAACAGTCGAAACTTTTATGTTTACCAAGATAATGAATCGCTTCGATAGATTTAGTTCTTTCGAAAAAAATGTCAATAGACGATTAAGCAATCCAGGTCGATGATTCCTCAAGCAGCATTCCATGAATTTTTAGCGAAAACTCTCCGAAAAATCACTGTTTTCGGCAGGAATCCTGTCGGAAAATGTCAAGAATTTGGTCCTGGAATCGTTTCCATGCCGGATTGTTCGACCTGGCAAACACTATTATCTTTATTAGATTCTGTTTATTTAATTACATCTGATCGATTAGAAACAAGAAGATTTAATGCTGATGAATTATATTTAACTTTGCAGTTTTTTAACTTTATATCGAAACAATTAATTATATATTATAGAGATAGATGGTCAACGCATGCTGATATAAATAAAAGCTAAGTCTCAAATCAAAATCAATTGAAATCAATTTATTCAGGTTTAGTAAAATGAAAAATTCAACTCAATCGCCAACATCTTTATTTGTTGATAATACAAACAACTGTAGATCGTCATATGTCAGTCAATGTCGACAAAATTATAGTAAACCACTTATACATATACTAGTCTTTGAAGGTACAACATCACTCATTTATTTTGATATTGAATTATTTGAAGAAATGGATTCATTATCATCATCATCAAATAACATTGATTAATATAATAACAACACATCTAATAATGACCTTTTTCTATTACCATTTTTTTCTTTTATGTATTGGAAAATAAATATTTCTCTTTTTTTCTCGTCGTAATTGTCATATTCAGGTCAAACAATAATATAATATTGAGTGTGGATATTTTATTTGGACTACACCCACACCCAAAAAAGAAAGATAAGTTGAAATTCATTAAATAATTTTTGATAATTATCTTTTGTATTTTTTCAAATAAGACATTACACATCGCTCAACATCATTACAAGTAAAGTTGTAATAAGAAAAAAAAACGAGCAAATATTTAATTATAGACAGAAAATGCACATACACTTAAGAAATAGATAATAGTTATAGATGTACAATATTATACAAAACAAAAAAAAGATTTTTTTTTAAATATCATTCTTGTTGAGATAAGGAAGCACTTTGAATGGCAGTACGCTAAATAAATATAAGAAATGCAAAATACAAATAATAAAAGATCTTACCCATATATCTAAAATATCAGTAACAGTATGTTGTGCTGGTAATTTAAATAAAAAATATATAAAACTTCGAGATATTGATTCAAAAAATGAATGACCATCTATATAAATAATTATATTATTATGAAATTTACTTTGTTATGCAAAATTAATTTACCCGATTTTTGTAGTTTAGCTGGCGTCGGACATAATGTAGTTGATGTTAATGATAGTACTTCAGGTGGTTCATTTGGATATTGTGATGTTAATTTGATTTTTAATGGTGGTACAATAGGTGAACTTATTTCAGTAAAACGACATGTTAATTCATAATCATGAATAGATGAATCTTTGATATCAGTTATAGATGATGATGATGTAGACATTTTATCAGACAATGGTTTTAATTCATAGGTAAAAGTATTCGTTGATAAATTATCAAATTCATTTTCAATTATATTTACAAGAGATGATGATGATGATGGGTGAGTATTATCTAATGATGAATATGGTTCAATAGTTTGTTTTGATTCTGTATCTAATCTCATATTCCTATGTGGTACACCATTAAGAACTTCACTCAATGGCTCTAAGAAACGTTTTGAAACATTATATTTTAATGTTGTATCTTTGCCTAAATAATCCACAATAGCACGTTGACACTGTTCAAAAATTCCATTTGACATTAAACGACCACCGTTATTTCCAGGTGGAATCATGCCTGGCATATCAGCCATAGGTTGCATCATGACTGGGCCAAACATACGTGGATCAAATATACGATCAACATGTTCTTTAAGACGACGTGCAGCTATTAAATGTTCTGGCACTGGATTACGAACAAACGTCGCCATTTGATCATGTAATTGTCGATATTTTGCTACTTTATCATGTTGACCTAATACAAAGATAAAATATAATTATTATTTTCTTCATTTCTAATTACCTTCTTGTTGACATCGACCTATGATTCTAGTTAAATAATGAATACGTTCAGTAAAAAATTTATATAAATAATGCATTTCATCATCAATCATTGCTGTTGGACTACCTGCATAATCTAAATATATAACAAACAAGATAATAATTTTGATATTAAAATATTCAACTATATATCTTACTCATCATATTCATTGGAGACATTTGTGGACGATACATAGGAGCTTGTGGAGATTGTGCCATCATATAACGTGCAAATGGACTTTGACCAGGTGCTCCGATTGGTGTTTGTGGTTGTTGCATCATACCAGGATGAGAATGAGGTGATGGAATATTACCAACCATCATAGGATCAGAACCTCTGAATAGAAAAAATAATTTGAAAATATTCATTTGAAATAGAGATATTTTATTTACGGTGTCATTGGACTAGATTGTTGCTGTTGTTGTTGAGGAACTTGTGATGTTGGTAATGATTGATTACGAATATTTCGATTGATCTAAAAGAAATAATATTATCTAGAATATAAATTAATACTTTTCTCTACATACTGTACGTAATCTTGCCTGAGCAGTATTTTGAGCAATAGCTGATGGTTGTTTAGGTGGATTTGGACTAGTTAGTAGTTGTTGAAGTACTAAATAATGATTATTAAAAATAAATACTAAAATTGATTTTATATTTACTTTCATCTGAACTACCAGCTGATGTAGTAGAAGTTGGTGTTGATGAAGATGATGTAACTCCTGGATTCATAGGTGATGATTGTGGTAACATGGAAGGATTGAAAGGCTGTTGTTGTTGTAATTGAGGAGGATTTGAGAATTCTTGTTGTTGTTGTTGTTGTTGTTGATTGAGATGATTTTGTTGACGTACTTGTTGTAACTGCTGTAGAAGTTTAAAAACAGAATTTTTCTATTGCAGATTATTATTATTTTAATTTACCTGAACCATACTAGATTGCTGAGGTGCATTCGTTGGTGGTTGACCTGGAAGAGATGGTGGTTGCTGTTGATTATATTGTGATGGCTGTTGTTGTCTCATTTGTTGAACTTGCATTCCTGTTTGTTGTTGCGCTATTGATGGAATCATCAGTTCTTGTTTAATCTGTTGTTGTTGTTGTGGTATTGGTGGCATCATTAATTCTTGTTTGATTTGTTGCTGTACAGGAAAATTTTGTGGATTTGATCTCATTTGAATATTTGACATTGGCATTTGAGGTTCTTGTTTGACATTCATCATTGGTGTGGCAGGTGCCATCGACGATGATGGCAATGGTGTTTGCATTGTATAAGCAGTAGGCGGTTGTTGTTGCTGTTGAGAAGGCATATACATTTGTTGTTGCTGCTGCTGCTGCTAAAAGAATATGAAACATAAATTTCAAAATGAAATTTAAAGTATCACTTACTTGTGGGTTCATCATCGGTTGTTGTATTTGTTGATTTCTTGGTTGTAATAACATTTGAAGAGTTTTTTTATACAATCCCTTAAAAGAAAACTTAAATAGAAGATAATAAAGAAAAAAAATATACTCAACTGCTTTTCCACCACTTCTTGTAATTGCTTGATCATCAAGATGTTTAGCCATTTCTCGATTACCATTAAAATGATGTGTTCTAAAAAAAATTTCAAATTAAATTACAAAACTTTTCGAAATTTTATTATTTACAATCGTGCTATATAATTTTCTCGATCAGCGGATGTAATCATTTGTTGATCATCTGCTTGTCCAAGACCAACATTATTTCCTCCTGTTGTACCGTCAGGATTCATTATTTTCTATCTATAGAAAAAAGAAAGAAAATCAATCAACAAAATGTAAGATTTTTTTTTCTTTTTATATGATAACAATCTTGCATAGATATTCACACACCGGTGTGTAAAGTATAAAAACAGCACCAAAAATAAACAAAACAACAAAAAAGAAATACATAAAACACTAGGAAGAGCATAAAAGAAATTAAATAAATTGGATTATTAAGTAGATGTTGAATTCAGTTCACGTTTTTTCCAATACCATTGTTGACAAGTATTTGACGCGTTACATGGAGCCATATAAATATCTCTATCGTTTGTTGATGATAATTCAATGCAATTACCTGATGAATGTCGTAACATTTTATTCTTAACAAAGAAAAAAATAAGATTAATTAATCGAAATAATCTATTTCAAAATGTTATTTATACTTCATAAGACCACATCTGATTTCCTTTCATTGAATGACAACCCATCGAACGAATGTCTCCTTCTTGGTGTAATTTTCCACTACCAAAATCTAAACATTTGTCTTCTTTTCGTATTTCAAACATTTTTGTCAGAAGAAAAAATTGATTTCCACCTTGACCATGACATGGAAAACCAATAATTGATTTACCGGCATCGTCAGATGATGATTGTGAATCAATACATACTTTTATTTTACCTTGATTACGAATCTTAAAAGCAGAAAAAATTTCATATATTCAATAACAATATATTTAATTAGAAGAAAATCTTACTTCGCCATAGTATAAACTTTCACCTGGAATGTACTGTTCAGGAAAAATATTATCAAGAAACCATTTAAATGGTTTACATTGAAGTCGTTCACGAATTTTAATTCGATCAGATACATCACCATAATCACCCTAGAAAGAAAAATATTTTTTGCATAAGAATTTCAAATGAAATATTTTTTACAAGATCAAAATTGATTCGTTCATAAAAATATTTCTAAATAAAATAGAATAAGAAAGAAAAGTTAAAGATAAATTTTTTTATTGAGAAATTTATTACTTTATAATCATCAAGCCATACTTCAGCGAGACGAACAGTGTTTTTTTTAATAACATTAACAGTCGTAGGCCAACTGTATGGTGAACGTTTACGAAAAACATGACCAACATGTGAACATGGAGCGCATACAAGTTCACCACCACATTGCCAAAGCTTAATGAAAAGAAATATTTTATTTAATATTCTTATAATATGGAAATTTTTTGTATTACTTACTTTAAAAGAAAGTTCAAGATTCTCACCACCCCAAATATCCATTCCTGGATCATACATTCCCAATTCTTCAAACCAAGCTCGATTGATAGCAAATAATCCACCAGCCATTGTTGGACTCCTTCAAAATAGAATTATATATTAAATTAATTGAATAAAACATTTTATTTTACCGTATTGGATCAGTTCTGTTTCGTCGTCTTTTCATTTCTCTTTCAGGTGTATTATGCCAGTTATATATAAGATTCCAATCAAATCCACCTACTTGAATATTTCTTATTGCTGTAGAACGAAATTCAAATGTTGAATCATCAATAATTTCAATAATTGGTATGGTAGATACTTTTGGATTTCGTGCTATCGGATCCAGCAATGGTTCAAGCCATCCTACAAAATAATGTTATGCCTCCTTTTAAAGATGTCCGAGGTAAGACTAAAATTTCGAATAATTACCTTCGGCACATTCACAATGTGAATCCAAAAAAACTAAAACTGTTCCATTTGCATCATAAGCGCCCACTAATCGTGCTCTGATAAGACCTTCACGTTTTTTTGTACGAAGTACTCGAACAATTTTCATTGGTTTAATATCATCTTCAAGCGTTTTATATGTATCACCTAATAACAAAAACATGAAAAATATTCTTTATCTAATAAAAACTTACCAATAACACGAACCTTTATCAGAAAAATCATCAACAACAATAACTTCTTTTAATAAATGACGTGGTGAACGATCAAGAACAGACCAAATAGTACGTAATAGTACTGAACGTGCTTCATTATGAAATATAATAATGACTGATGTATCAGGTAAATTTGGATGAAACTTAACTACTTTACATCTAATTAATTAAAAATATAAAAAGCAATAAAAATTATATTTTTTTTATAATTAACTCATAATTACTCAGCATCTCGAACATCGGCTAAACTTCGTCGTACTGATATCATATCACTAGCATATTGATTAAATGCATTATTTTTCCAACCAATATTAAACTTTTCTTTGTCTTCTTCTGATAATGCATTTTTGTCTATTCGTACTGCACTTCCCATTTCACCAGGACCAGTTTTATTTGGATTTTTAACATCATGATTTACTTCAGGTGCAATAACTTGTACTTGAGCCTTCATTTCATCAACTTGTTCACGAGCTTTAAGACGTTCTTCAACTGGATGATCATGATCAGCATGTTGTTCTAATTGAAATTGTAAAGCATTTCGAATACGATTAACTAGTGCTCGTGCTGGTCCTAATCGATCAATGAATGATTCTTCTGTTGCCGTTCGCTTAACAATATGTCCATGAACATCATTATGTGCATGAGGTGATATTGGAGATTCAGTTCGTATTGAAAATGTAAGAACAACAAGAAACCATACTATTGGAATTAAAATTATATATTTTAACAAGCCACGTCGACGAGGTGCCATTATTCGAAATAGTAAAAAGACAAATGCTGCACTTAGATGATGATACTAAGGCTATTGATATTGAAGCACCATCTGGCATCATTTTTTGTTTTAAATGACGATGACGAGTAAGCATTTTTTCGCTTTCCCTCCTTTTTACATTGTTCTGTTCTTTTCGTTTCAATATATGCTTGACATATCCATAGTGTATTTTATGGATCGTTAATGCATAGATGTGTAACATAGAAAATATTGTTTGGAGGAGAATAAAGGTGGTTGCCATATAAATATGTATTGAAATGAAAGTAATTATAAATTCTATTTTTATATATATTTTTGATGAAAAATAAACTTATAATCGATAGTACATTTTATTCAATGATGTAATGTACTGATAATGAATGTAAAAATTTTGGCACATATACTATCTCCACTTTATATAACGTGGTTATGTTTTAGATTATTTTATAGTATATACTTTTCTACAATGCCGACTGCAGGTCCAAATGATATGCCTACAACAGAAGGGCAATCAACTATGTATCGACTTACTACTGAAAATTCCGATGGTGAATATAGTGATCAAGATTTACTCAGTTTAGTTAATTATTTTGAAGTTAGCCGTGCTGAATTGAAAAATGTATGCATACGCATTTTTCTGTAGATTTTCAAAGATTATCTTTTGTTTGCATATTCGTAGCGTGTTGATTCATTATTAGCACAACCAATTCTTAAAGCAAAACAAGTTGATACACAGGCACCAAAATTATTCGAAGGTAAACAAATAATTTTATTGAATGTCTTAAAAGACAATAGAATTTTAGATGAATATATTAAAAACTATGGTAATAGTCGTACTTTAAAACTTTATTCACAAGGTGATCCAATAACATTACCTATTGCTTCAGTATAAAATCATAATTTATTTATTCTCTGATTTATTTATTTATTTATCTTTATTAGACTCTTCGTTTATTGGCAAATAATTCAACAATACATTCATTTAGTGAACCTTGGCTTTCAGCAAAATTTTCATTTCGAGATTATACAAATCCTCTTAATTATGGTCTTATTGCTGATCGAGTAATACATTTACAACTTGAAAAAAATCAAATTAAAATCTTCTTATTTTCTTTAGACGGGTGCCCGCGGCCTTATTTTAAGTGTTCAAGCTTTTGTAATTCGTCATTTACTTTTGAAAAATCTTTTATCACCAAATAAACATCGGTCTATATTAAATATAAATTACTAATTTTTTCTTCATCGTATCTTTTTTTATTAAGATCTATTTCGGTCAGTATTGAAGCACGTAATGAAGCACTTGTTGATGCAATTACTGAAGTATAAGAAATATATATATATATTAGAATTATTTATTTTATTATTTTATATTTCACAAGATTTTATGGCAAGCTGGTGAACGTCGAGGAGCAACAGTCTCTGTGCCTTATGCAGGTGATGAATGTTTTTCAAATTATGGTGTTCACTATGTAGCTGATGGAATAACAGAACGAGTAAGGAATAATTTTTTTCCTTCAAAGTATTCAATAGAATTAAAAGATAATTATTTAGTTACATATGTTTGAATTTGTCGATATAGCAAAACTTCGTACATTCATTATCAAATGTTTACCATACGTATGTGAATAAATAATAAACGCATATATTTTTATATTTTGCATTTTACTATAGTTTATGAAAGAAAATGGCGTGATTATATTTCTCTATAGTCTTATGTTATCACGTACATTAAAAAAGTAAAAAAAAAGATCAATCATTGATTTGTTTGTATAAGAATAAAATCTATTTCTACGTAGATTAATCGACGATCTTGATCATACACGTTTAGTAGGTGATCGTGATGAATCAACCATTCAAATGGTTACATTAGCATTAACTGGACGAGCTTTACATTATTTTCATAATGGTGTTATTGATGTTGATTCAGATGGAAATTTAATGGTCTGTTATCGAGAGAAAAAAGAATTTATTGAATATTTTATATTTCTAGGAACATCCTCAATATGGTGTAAAAGATCGATGTTCAGTTGGATTTATTTATTGGTCAAAACATGAAGATGATGGTTTCTATCATAAACAAGAAACTGGTTCAATGTTACGTACACCGAAAGTACCTGTATGGCTTGTATGTTTAAATCGTCGTTATGGAATTATGTTTTCAACAAATATTAATCTTTTAAATAATTGGATATATGAAAATTATTTTCAATTACATATTTATACAGGTTTAAAAAAACAAGAAGAACCTTGTTTACTTTCAATTGATACTCGAGAACAATATCCAGCATCAATTTATGGAAATTTTTTTGAAGATACTGATCAATTTACACCGGATTTTATTCAATTATTGCAAACACGGTTAATAAAAATTTTTCTTATTATAAAAATTCATTCTGTTTATTTTAGATGGGCAGGATGTAAAATTGAAAATGCTGATGAAGTCTTACATGATCTCATGACATATTTTTAAAAAAAGAACTTTTTTTTTCCTTCATAATATATCAAATGTATATAATTTTAATATAAATGCGTATGTTTTCGTTTGATATTTTAATTCTGCTTTTTGTTTGAATAGTGTTTTGGCTAATAAACAAGTGTGTTATTTGTCGTAAAACGATATTGATATTTAAACAAAACGTTGCTTAGTTTTTTTATTAGATGTCTAGAAAATATTAAATTAGAAGAAAAAAAACTATATGTATAGATTCAGAATTTCATTAAAAATATCTGATATTAACGTTGTGGTTTATGAACAAAAGCATGTGCAATCCAATCTAAAAAACGTCTCGTATCATTTTCTGCTGATTCAATTTTTCTTTTATATGCTTTGATAGCATGTTTTGTTTCACATGGTTTTTCTCCGATTAAAAATAATGATTGTCGTAAATAATTTAAATTTGAAATATTATTCAATAATGGTAAACGTGCATAAATAATTAAATAGAGTAAACCAAATAATGATGTTGCATGTTCACGTAAAAGACGAAATGTTTGTAAACACATTTGAATAAATTCTCGATAATCATTCGTATCATTATTTTGTCGACGATTATTTATTACATAAAGAAATGGTTCAACAAGTACAATACTTGTTGTTTCACGTGGAAATATATTTCCAAATTTAACATAATCACCTAATATATGACCAAAATCAACATGAAATAAACGACCATCAGGTGTTAACATAATATTTGATGGATGACGATCACCTAATTAAAGAAAAAAAGTAAATAGAAATAAATTTCTCAAGTTAAATTACCCAATCCAATAATAAAACCAGCAGTACAATAAGCTGCACATGATTTTCGAAATTTCATAAGAACATTATTCGGTACAGATACTTCTGTTGAATCACCGGGTATATCACGAGGACCTCGACGTACTGTTTTTCCTAATGGAATTCTAAAAAAACCGACGAATATTTTATATATATGTATATTAAAATCTTTTCTATTTACTTTTGTGAAGTATTATTTTGTGTAACTAACCAATCATAAACAACATTACGTTTTATCGTTGTTGTTGTATTAAATTTATGATAAATATTTAAAATTGTATATGCTTGTGGTACAATACGAATAAATCCTGTTGTTTCACTTGTACACATAACATCATAAAATGTCATATGAAGATTTAAAAGTTGTGATAAATCTTCATTTAAATTCTTAATACTATTTTTTTTCCAAATTGAATCAAATAAACGAAATACTTGTAATGTTAATACATCTTGTCTTAAATCATCACCAATTTTATAAATTAATTCAAAACGTTCTTGTTTTGGATTCAATGCATTTTCCCAAACAAGTTTAAATGGTCGCATAAATGAATCATATACTTGACATTCATCAACTATTAATGAACCAAGATAACAACCTGTATCTAATGGTGATACACAACGCCAAGAATTTTTTTCTGATTCATTTAAACGTTCCAATAAAGCTTGTCTCATACCTGATGCATCTTTAACATTGGTTTGTCTTATACGTTGATTAATTGTATTTAATTTTAATGTTAATGTAACTTGAGTTTGTAAATCATTGTATATAGTTAAACCACAATATGTTTTATAAATTTCATACATTACACGACCATTACGTGTCGAACTTTTGTATAATGTCCAAAATAATCTTTGACCAATACCACGATGACATAGAGCACGTTTAAGAACTAGACGTATTAATGGTGTATCAATATAATGTTCAAATTGAAGTGCAGCTTGAATTATTTGTGGTAAATAGAAAAGAAATAAATGATTAGGTAAACGTGCTAATTGTGAAACTGCATAGGAACGAATATGTGCATCTGGTAATGTACAATCGAGAAGAAAAAAACACATTTCAAATGACATAGGTGGCCATGAATCAATTAATTTATACATTGAAAAGAGTTTGTTATAAATTGTTGAAGTATTATTATTTTTAGCAAGTATAGAACGATGAATATCAGCAATAATAGAATGAAGAACACAAGGAAGAGCATCGATAGGTGCTAATGAACAATCAGAAAGCCAAGTAGGTTCTCGTACTAAATATTGTGTCTAAAGAAGAAGAAGAGAAGGAAAAAAACTATCATAGAAAATATTTTAAATAAATTCATACTTCATCATTGAGAATACCTAATAAATAATTTAATGCTTCTCCATTCCCAACATCGTCACTTGATGATTCTTGATGTTGCTGTTGTTTAGCTGTTGTCACTACAGTTGGTGTTGGCATATTAATATGAATTAATTTTTCTGTTATTTCTTCATTTGAATAAAATCGATAGGATGGAAAATCAAATTTAAGTTTTATTTCATATTTTATAGTTGTGGATTCATTATCGGATGAACCAATAAAACTATCAGGATATAAATGTTTATTATTTGCAATATTATATGTAGGATTAACTAAATTAAATGTATAATCATGTGAACCATTTAATAAAAATCCATTTGAACGAAATAAATTAATATTAAGAAAATAGGTTTCAGATTGTTTACTTGTTAATGCAAAACAAAGTAATGTACCAGGTAGAAAACTAGCTATGGGTAATGTTGTAGTTTGTTTTATTTCTTCTATACATGTATTATTCCAAGTAACTTGATCAAATGAATATAAACAACGACGTGCATAATAAATACCTGAATGAAATTGAAATAATGTTTGTTTAGCAAGTGGTGATGGTGGAAGACGAAATGTAAATCGAAATAATACTGATGATAATTGATTTGGTAATAATTGTTGATCTAAATCAATATTTTTATTTGAAATAATTAATTTTTGTTGTAAAATTGTTGATGGAAATATATCAGGTTCAATTATATTATTTATTTGTCGAGATTTTTTACTTTTTTTTGGTATTTCAATATAAATTAATTGTAAATTAATTTGAATATTTTTTTGTAAACATTCTTGTATATAACTATATTGAAGTAATGGATAAGATTCTGTTGGTAATAAAAATTCATTACGATAAGAAAATTTTAACATTGCTTGTGTTGATGAATTAAAATAATCGAATTTAGATTTATGTTCATCATTAACAATACGTTCAATTAATTGTTGACATGTTGTTTCAGGTGAACATGAATAAGATTTATCTCGTCGTTCAATATGAACAAGAAATGTATCAATATTTGATAAAATTGTTTGAGATATCGATGGTGGAGCATGAAGAATTTCTTGTGGTATAGTTGTATCACGCCATTCAACTAATTCTTCAATAAACTGTGTTAGAGATTTAATATCAGATTGATCAATTAATGATAACCATTTACATACAGGTGATGGTAATTCACCTTTTGCACTTATACGTAAAAATGGATAAACAAGACCAAGTGTATCTAAAGATTGTTGTTCATCTAAGAGTAAATCACCTGTATCATTTATAAATGTATGTGTTATGGAAAGAAAATGAAATGGCCATGTTATAGAATGACGTTTACGTAATACTTGACGAATATCAGCTAATGTTTTATATTCATCACGTTTAAGATTAATAACAAGACCATCCGGTAAAAGAATATCAATCGTATGAGGTGTACATGATGAAGAATTATTCGAATACGAATCTTCAAATGCTGTTATATAACATTCAGATGGAACTAATAAAATAAAAAAAAATAAGATTATAATTTTTCAAGTACTATTCAAAAATAAACACCTATTGAAAGCACCATTTTGTCTAATGAATTATTCGAAAATTTAGTTTTTCTATTCTATAATTATTTTACTCGTCACAAAGAAAAAATTTATTAGTCATCAAGATTTGAATTTGATTATAGATTGTGTAATCATTTGACATATGACCTCTTGTTTACATAGAAAGAAAAAATAATTTGCATGACTCACCGTAATAATCATAACCAGGTAAGTCTTCAAGCATATTTATCTAGAAAAAAAATCAAATAGTCTATTACGTTGCCTTCGTTTTCAATTATAAAAATAGATTTTTTATGTAATTACAAGCAGTAAAACTTTCTTTTTTTTTTGTTTTACAATATTTGATCAACAACTGTTGTTGATCATTATTTCTTATAACAATCTTTTTGTGATTTTGTATTTCAAATAACATTATGAAGTTCAATATTCATTTGTTTTTATAATGAGATGAAGGTAAGATATTTGACCTTTTCTGTATTTGTCATTGGACAAGTAAGAATGAAAAGAAAAAAAAATTTTGTTAGCAATATACAAGGGTACAAAGACCTAAACTGATTGTTATCAGTTACCTTCTGAAGGAGGCATATAAAAGAAAACAAGAATAAATCAACGAATATTTCTAGAACAAGTAAGTTGATATTTGTCGATAACATTTAAATAGAATAAGGTGGTACATAGAACAGTAGTGCAAGAATAGAATGAGATTGAATATGTATATATATATATACTGCTGTCAGCATTAACATCGTCTGCTTTAGTGGCAGTATTTCGATGAGAAATTGACGAGTATAAATCATCGTACGAACGAAAAGAAAAATGAGAGAAGAGAAGTAAATACAGAACGGATAAAGATAAAGACAAAGAAATTGAAATGAAAGCAGCTACTATTGAATTCGCTTATATTCATTGATAGAATAATACATTAAATGAACGACTTGACCAGAAGAAAAAAAATTCAAGAAAATTCAATGATTCATTTTTCTGACAAGATACTTTTTAATGCGTATCACAAGTAAAATTTTAAACGAATAGTATATAATTGTTCAACAACAGATGTCGTTATAACAAAGGTACCTTGTAGACAGTTAAGAATTCTCAAAAAAATGCATGTCTATTTCATAAATTCCAAAAATATCATATTCGTATGATTACAAATTTATTTCAGACAGAATAGGGCAACATGTCAAATTTGTTGTAATTTCTCTATTCCATAATATACAAAGTAATTATTAGTGTAGTATTTAGCATGTCTTGTTCATCTATTTTGTTACACACTTCATATACAATACATTGATTATATTATATAACCTATTCTTTTAACATATTTGATACGATCGAAGTACTATTTGGTGACACCTGTTAGCTTATTGTTATAGTATATCGTATACGCAATATCTATTATCTTTATTGGCGAAGATTCTTTCTGTTCTCCTTGCCATTTATATTTCTTATATCATCAATCCTTCGTATTATTACACCAAATAACCTTACGACTGCTAATCTCTGTTCGATTCATTGACATTCTTTCCATGTTTCATTAGTCTTTAGACATCTCAAAATGTATTATAAATATATTCTTTTATTATTACAACATACAAATAAACAAATGTCTGGTTGTTAGTAATATTAATCTTCCACTAATCCTTTCTCTCTCGTCAAATTTCTTTCGTTCATTTTGAAGTAAATAAAAATCAAGTCTTATCTTTTTTTTAGATAGATAAATTATTCACGATGAACGAAATCACTGATACAATCAATCTTTTAAATTTAGAAACTTGGAATGCTACCGAAACAGGTGTTCTATCTCATATAAAATCTCCTCTTCAACAAACATTTTTTACAAATAATTCTGAATTAATTGGTACAGCACTTCGTCAATCTATAATTTATTTTGCTGAAACATTAAATACAACTGATCGGTTAGCATGTGTACTTGGCAATGAATTTCGTTCAACACGAACTCATAAATATCAAGTATTATGTCATACAGATGGAAAAACATCAGAAACAACCGTACCGATGGAAATAACAACATTTGCACCAATTGCATTTGAATATATGCGTGAAATTATTGGTATTTCACGAAATGATTTTCAATCATCATTTAATCATGATGAATTAATTAATTTTGCTAATACAGGAAAATCAGGTTCACAAATGTATAAAACAAAAGATGATGTAGGAAATATAAATTTTCTGTTTTTATATTTTTACTATAATAAATTTAGGTTTATATTATAAAAACATTACGTGAACATGAAGCAAAACTTTTAATACAAATTTTATCTGGCCTTTATTTACGTTATTGTCATACAAGTTCTTTAATGACACGTTATGTTGGTTTATATTCAGTAAATGTACGTTCGACATTCCAATCGGAAATCTATTGTGCTGTTATGTTAAATAATTTACCATCAATTCTTGATATTCATGAAATTTATGATCTTAAAGGATCAAGTATTGGTCGTTATTCAAGTGTTGATCTACCATCAAGACGTTTAAAAGCATTGAAAGATCTTGATTTCGAATCATTTTATCCATATGGTATACGTCTTCCACATGAAATCTATCGAAGATTAAGAATGACACTTGAAAATGATATATGTGATTTAAGAAAAATGATGATTACTGATTTTAGTCTTATGTTAGGTGTTTATCAATTAGATCAAAATTTTCAAGATAAAGAAAATAGTGATGGAAGTCTTAGATTACAACCAAAACCACAATTAGGAATAAGTTCATTATTTGCAGCAACAAATATTGATCGAACAGTTATTAAAATGAATGGTTCTGAGGAAACAAATAACAAAACCAATGGTACAGATACAAACTTTATTAGAAAATTTATTATGAAACCATTACATCTCATTGCATGTCCACAAGAAGATACATTCACTGATAATACAATGGCAACTACATTACTAGGTATTCCTGGAGTAACTCATGATGGTCATCGTGTACTTCTTTATCCAGCTTTTATTGATTGTTTACAAACTTTTGATAATTTCAAACGTATGCAACATGCTATACAGAACTTTCGTGATCCAAAACGAGGTTCAGAATATAGGTAAATCTTCTATTGTTTTTGTTTTTTAAAAGATATCAATTTCGATTTTATTTTTTAGTGTTATTCAACCTGATGAATATGAAAAACGTATTATTCGATTTTTATTTGAAAAAGTATTTATTGATTCAAAACAAACATTAACTGAATTACTTGCTTCACCAAATGTATCTGATGATCGTCTACAAAATAGTTCTATAGAACAATATGGAAATTCTAATGAAGATTTATATCAACGAAGTGCATCCTATGAAAATATTCAAACATCAGAGGTTAATATAATTGAATTAAACAATGAGCAAATTCTTCAAATTACTGAAGTCGTACAAAATTCAAATATTTCATCATTAAAAAAAATAGATAACGAGACAATGCTTATTGAAACTACACCATTATAAACTAATTTGTTAGTAAAATAAATTATGTTATGTTTTCTTTTATGCTAATTTATTAAACGGAATAAAATAGATTTGAATATTCACTTTATTCATAAAAAGATAGAAAATATTATAAATTTTTTATAGATAAAAGATAAGATATCGTCGTATGTAGATCAAATTCTTTGTTAATTCGAATTAGAGGATTTTATCTTGCTCATAAAAAGACATTTGAGTTTATTTTTGTTTTTATATTAAAGACTAAAAATTAAAATGATATTTTGTGCACTACATTGACAAAGAAAACATCTTTTGATTGCATTCTTTACATAGATTCTTGTTTGAAAATACGCACATCGATTAAAATTATTATGCGAACAATCATTTAAAAAAAAAGGAACTAGACAACGAAGATCACTATTGCAGAAGTAATACGAATCAGATTAAACAAACATGTGAAATAAATGTTTTTTTTCTTATAATTTAACATTTCGATCATCAAATGAATCAACACGAAGTTGAAGTTCATGACCATAATAATCATCTCCAACATTATCATCATCTTGTGAATCACGACGATAAAGTCCTGAATCAACTGAATCAAATGGTGCACTACCACGACGTGATATTCTTCCTAATGAACCATTACGACGTTTATTCTCTGCTGCTTGTTCAGCGACACGATTTGCAATTGAATATTTTGGAATGCTCATATGAGATACTAAATAAATAAATAAATATAGAAAAATAAAAATAGAACATTGAATGACTTACTATGACCAAGACCTTGAAGAAAAAGACGAATAGCTTCAGCTGTTTTTGCTGGTTGTTCATCAAGAACAGCACCACCACAATCAGAAAATTCAACATATGATGATTTCGTTGGATCACATTTATCATTCGTATCAATAACATCATCTTTATGTGGTGATGTAAATCCAGTTATATGCATAATAGTACATCTATATAATAATTTATTAAAAACAATATTTCTATATTTTAAGAATATTTTTATCATACGTAAGAGTTATAGGTGGATTAGCATTTTTATTCATTTCATTTGGTCGTTCCATTATAATTGGTGTACGTCTAAAGAGAATAATAATTGATAAAGCAAAAAGAAATTCTTCTTATTAATATACTTTAAAAATGAATTAAGAAGTTTAATAACATTTTTAGCATTAACATTCTCTTCTAAATGACGACGAAGTGATTGTACTAAATCAGGATGTGCTGTTTGAGTCTCCTTCAATTATATAATTATATAAATAAACTAGATAGATGAAGATTTTATTAAACTTACAAAACCTAAATGATACCAAATAAGATATGTTAATAGTGGATCAGTCCATGTTGTTTGAGGCATATCTTTTGTTGGCCACTGGAGAAATGAAAATCATATATATATAAATTCTTATTATTTGAAAAATAAATCAATACTTTAAGAGTAAAACCTTCAAAATAATTAATTCCACGTGAAACACCATTAATCAAAATAAGACCATACATTTTCGATGGATATTTTAACTAAACATAAATTCAAATAATTAATTTTATATTTTCAAACAATTAAAATACAAACAGCAAAACGTGTTAGAATATTTGCACCAACACCAACACCAAATCCAATTGCTGTTTTAATTCTAAAACATATGTTATTTAAATTTAATTTAATTCTAAAAGCAAAACAAAACATACTCTAAATGATTGAATACATCATTTACTGTTTCAGCCAATTCTTCCATAGAAGGATAAACAGATCTAAATTATAACGTCAGATAAATAGAAATATAAAAATTATTTTTACGTTGCTGGTAATGGATTAGCTCGATCTTCTTGACCCGGTGCATTTATATGATATATTGTAAAATTATCTGTTATTGCTGCCATTTCATTAAAAGCAAAAAAATGATGAAATTGCGTTGCAGCTAGAAGAAAAAAATCATTTTTAAATATATATTTTTCTATTTAGAAATTTATTATACATACAGTTATATCCAACATCATGATACGTAACGATTGGTGTACGATCAGGTTTACCTTGTTGTGTTACTAGAACATAACCATATCGTGTTGAAATTGGAATTGACTATAATAAATAATAAATAAAATATTTTAATTCATTAAAAATAAACCTTTGCAGTAATATATGATGTTTCAGTTGAAGGACGTTCGAGTAACGGATCTTGTAAATTAACTGATGTAGCATAATCAGTCATTTTTTGTTCTAAAAGATTTTAAATATGAAAAAAAAGATGAAGATACGCCATAAAAAAAATAAGAAATTGATAGAAATTTTTTATAATCACGTAAATGCACGAGATGAAAAAAGGTTAAAGGTGATGTGTGAGGAAAAAGAAAAGAAATCAATAATAATCATCAAGGATGGAAGTTATAAAATACAAAATGGACAATTCAGATATTTAGAACAATAACTATTCGATACCTCACGCCATCTCTTGATAGAAATCGAATGATTTTTTTTCTTCATGTATATACTAAAGAATTAGAGTCTGATAAAATCTTACTTGCCCTCTTTTACACATGAGTTCGACAATGTTTTATTTCATAACTATCAATATTTAATGAGTACTAGAGAGTATGAGTTTGTGTATAATCTACAAACAGTTATTGATCATTATGAAGATTCATATTATTACTTTTTCTATATTCAATAATTTCAAAAAAAATTACATTAAAAAAAGATTAAATATTGTTCCATAGTTCAAACATGTATTCCAACATAGGCTCGAACCTTTTCAGTGGTAGTGGTAGCACCGGTTACTTTTTCAACGACTTTTTGAGTTATTTTTTTCTTGACATCTGCTTGAGTTGCATTAAATTTTTTGCCCATATAAGCAGCGATACTCTCAGGAATGTAATGAAGTACTAATTCTAAAGTGCTATTATTTTTTCCATCATCAGTAATTAATGGAATGGTTGCAGTATGAAGCCATTCTTTATCCAAATTTGTATCGTATCGACCACCTAATTCATCATCAATTAAATGTAATGTTCCATAACCCAAAAGATCGTCTTTACCAACATCTGAATCCCATACTTGAACATATAATGATTCTAATCTATGTGGTACAGGAAAGACAAGTTTTTCATTGAAAATTGGATGTAAACCATCATGAATTTGTGTCTTTTGATATGTTTCCGTTTGTTGAATTTCATCGCCAGGACGCATTGTGACAGGTTCAAGCGAAACAACTACATAACAATCATTTTCACCAAACCAATCAGCTTTTTTTAAATTCTTTGCTTTAAGTACAGTTACGGATAAGATACCTTTAAGACGTTGATGAGATGAACCACTCATTATTATCGAAATAATTCAAATAAAAAATTTACATACGATTTTCATAGTCATGTATGTTATTATATATAACTACACGCATCAATGCACCACATTACAAAAATATTTTTGTTCGATGATTATTTAAGCTTATTCATGTTTTTATTTGTTTTGCATCAAACGTTTTCTATTATAGTCAATAATGTATAAACAAATGACATAAAAATTATTCATGAATTGCTCGGATAAAATTTTTAATTACAATACCATGCATATCATATTTGGGAATATTTTAAATAGAAAATTTAAGAATCTTGAGGGTGTGGGTGTTGACACCTTATTCATTCAGTACTCGAACCGACACCCACACCCTCAAGATTGATTCTCATGCAGTTATAGTATTAAATATTACTCTTATGAAATAAATAGACAAATAGTCATTTGTTCTGTTTATTTAGAAAAATGATTGAACAAATAATTTCTCTTTCCATCTTAATAGAAGCATAGATTTACATAAAAATGAATATAATCATAATGTTTCTCATTCTTATTACTTCATGATAATATTCAAAAAATCCTACAAGATCATTTATATAGACGACTTCCACTAATAAAGATAACACATATCATCAATGTTTCTAATGAAAATAGATAAATCTAATAAAGAACTATTAATAGAATAGATACATTATGAATTTTTATTAAAATAATGAAATCTTTGACAAACATTCTAGATATATAGAAAAAGGTTATTTTAATTTTTTTTAGTTTATCTATTTAAAACAAAATCCTAATCCAATGGACGGATTAATATTAAATAATAATGAAATACTCGAATTTATCAATCAATTATTTCGATATATATATGATTAAACTTCTGTTGATGGATATGATGTATGTTCAGATTGTTCTTCCAGAGGTATACGAATACTTTCTTTTCGTTTTTTATCCAAATCATTATTATGTATTGATTTTGATGTTTTTCTTCTTGTAGGATTACGTTCAGTTGTATCATCTCGTTCTGTTGCATAGAATACTTTATGTTTATATAACCAAAACCATATAGCAAGACCAACAAGGAAAAGTATACTTGATGTTAATAAAAAAATTGGTAAAAAAACTTTTTGAAATTGTTCAAATTGTTTATTTATTATATTTGAATTATTAATTAATGAATTACTACTTGTTTGATCCATTATAATATGATTTGATGATTGATATTGACCAGATATAAAAATTTGATCATTATAAGAAATTATATCCGATAAAAAACGATCTGGTGTACAACAATAATGATAATTATCTGTACCACAACAAAAATATTGAATAGAATTTTGAATGGGACATGCAAAACCTATGAAATAGAAAGAAAAAAAAATAATTTTATTCTTTTATTAATATCAAAAAAAAATCGAACCATTATTCCATATACCATGAATATCAATAAATCCACTACAAATTGTACTTGGTGGTTTACTTATTGCTATAATTGTCGTTGCTGTTGTTGAGCTTTTACTTGTAGTCATCGTAGTTCTTACCATGATTATAGCTCAATGTGTGAAGCATCGCAATAATAGCACAATTAGCATGAAGAAGAAACATATGCCAATGAAAGATTGAAGAAAAGAAAGAATAAATCAACCTTCATCATGTATCTATTCGATGATTAAGACAAGCAAAAGAAAAAGAATGACAGATGATGAACAACATAACAGAAAGAAAATCTCATCTGTTTAGCTAATATTTCTTTTATATGAAGACTGATGACATTTTTCTTCTGTGATGAAATACAGTCTGTATTGCATATCGATAAATATCTTTCTATGTCTTGTTTCATTAGAGCAGAAAAAAGAAGAACTATCATAGATGATTATCGTCTTAATAGTACTAAATGATACAATCAAACTACTATATTCATATTGATCAATGATGTTATGAAAGCGATTGATTAGATTTAATCACGTAGAAATACTATTTTTCTTTCTGATCAATCTATACTTGATCATAATTATACCATATTGTATTATTTTGATGAAAAATTTTTCTATTCAATTGACATTCCTTTTTGTCTGCTTCTTTTATTTTACATAAATGTATTATAAAAGAAAAACAATACACACAATTTCAATATATAGTAAAATAAATGTTTTTAGATATTTTTGTTTTCATTAACAATCTGTAATAAAATGATTTCAATCTTTATTACATTGGAGTCATAATTATTGGAGAATGATAAGATGAAGATACATCATGATTTGATTGATGTTTAAGAGTATCACGAGGTGTATTTGATGCTGGTTCGAGATTACTGACAAGTAAAGGAAGTACAGTAGTTGAATCGTTTTTCTTCTCATCAAGTGCAGCAAGTTCTTTACGTGATAGATGTTGTACTATAGCACAACCAATTGAATCACCAAATACATTAATTGCAGTACGAAAACGATCACTAAAAATTAGAATCAATACTAATACAATTGAATAGTTTTTAGTCTATACTAACAGAAGCCAATCAACAGCATAGATTGTTCCAACTGCATCTGCTGGTAAACCAAGTGCATTCAAAACAATAACCATAGTTACTAAACCAGCTTGAGGAATACTTGCAGCACCAACTGATGCTAATGTTGATGTTAAACTTAAAATTAAGAAATTTCAGAAATTTTATTTTAATATATATATAAAGTTACCTTGTTAAAATAATTTTTATAGCATTCAATGGAATATTATTAAGTTGTGCAATATATATAGCTGCTACGGCTTCATATAATGCTGTTCCATCCATATTTACAGTTGCACCCAGTGGTAAAACAAATCGTGAAACTCTTGGATCAATATGATTTTTTTCTTCAACACATCGATATGTAACTGGTAATGTTGCTGATGAACTAGCCGTTCCAAAAGCTGTTACTAATGCTTGACTCATACCACGTATATATTTAAAACTATTTATACGTGTTATAAGAAAGAGAAGAAGTGGTAAAACAATAAGACCATGAACAAATAAACCAGCTAAAACTGTAACCATATAAAGACCTAATGAACCAACAAAATCAGCAAGATTATCCATTTCAAGCATTTTTGCAGTAAGCAAAAAAAATATTCCAATAGGACTATATAACATAGCAATACCTACAAGTTGCATAACAACTTCAAGCATTGCTTCAAAAAAATGCTTCAATAATACGGCTTTTTCTTTTAAACGACTAATAAGAATACCAAATATAATACAAAAAATAAGTAAACCAAGTACATTAATACCATCACGTTTTGTAACTGTTGCAGTATAAACATTTTTGTAATACGCTAGCAAATTTTTAAATATTAAAAATACAAAAATAAAATGATATTACTTGTGTTATCAATAGGTGATATAAATGACTTGTTCTCTTTTTTCAGTTCAGTAGCATACTAATTAATAAAATCAATTCTATTATGAATTTATTTATTTTCTCTTCTATTAAAATATTTACCGAACGAAATGTAGCTTCCATAATATTATCAGGAAATAAATTTCTAAAAAATAGTCGTATTATATAAAAGAATTTGTTTATATTCGATTATTTTTACCTAAATAAGTCTAACACAGTATCAATTATTCGACCTTGAGGTGCTTCTGTATCAGATGGGTTTACTGGAGGAGCTCCACGCGATCCTGGTCGTATAATTAATACGAGAGCAATACCAATTATACATGCAATTAATGTTGTTCCTATATAATAGACTAATGCTCGTACACCCATTCTTCCTGATGATTGTGCATCGAGTTGTGCTAATGATGAAATAATACTTGAAACAATTAATGGAAGTATAAGCATTTTAAGAATATTAATAAAGATTTTTCCTGGAAAATCAATATATGTAATATCTTCTTTGGTAATACGACATCCATTTACTCTATCATCTATAATCGAAAGCAAGAAAAAGATAAATAATATCAATATTTTATTTCATAATTTACCTGTAGGACATTTGAGACCACGAAGTGAAATTCCAACAACAATTCCAAGTACAACAGCAGCAATTGTTGCTATTAATAATGCTTGTTCTTTTAGATTTTCTTTTGTACAACATTGCTGACAACAGTTAGCTCGTGAAGAAACTATCACATTTTCAGTTACTGGAATATCAACACTATGATGTGACATTCGACTATGAACAGAGACAGGTCGTAATTCATAACTTTCTTGTGTATTATCATCAGTTATGATCACCGGTGTTACTGATGAAGTTGCTTTTTTCTTGAAAAATTTCATGAACTAGAATAAAATATCAATATTCAACATATAAATTTGATGAATAGAAGAAACAAAAGTTTGGCGCGTAAAAACTTCAAATGTGTCATGATCCAATATTATATACTACACTCAATTTTATTATTTAAAGATTATAAATATATTTTATGACAAAGATCAATAGTATGATGAAATAGAGTGCATTAAGACATATAAAAATCTACTTTGAAGAATAGTAATAACGGATATGATTAAATATTTATGAGAATAACGACGTTTTTTTTCTTGATTTTAATAAATCATCTCTAATCTTTGTCTCATATACGACGTAAATGTTTTTTTCTTTATTCATTTTATAAAGACATCATTTAATAGTAATTGATGAAAACAAGAGAAACTACAGAGTAAAATTGATTTATGATCATATATAAAATATTCTCAAGTCTTTTTTCTTTTTGTTACTTTATAACAATGATTACCTTGATGTGTTTTATTTCTATTTGCTGTATATGGGATTATATAGATAATAATTGTGAAGTGATACTTTTCAATAATATAATACAAGTTTTTAACAGACGAATGATGGCCAATATGAGATTTTATTTTGTAATATTTTAACTAAAAGTGTTACTTTATCTTTTGTTATAATAGAACTATAAAGAAAAAATTCTTTATCTTCATAAAACAAATATCAAGTTTTTCTTTATTTCCAAAAATAAAGATAAAAATTATGATATTACGTAGTTAACTCTAATACGGAATAGCATTTTTCGTATATATGGTTTCTTGTGTAATCCTTTTTTTTTGATAATATTGCATATGCACTATTGCATGAAAAAATGTGTTTATTCTTTATTTAATATCATTCAAAGACTTATTCATTGATATTATATTTAAAATGTGACAGCTACATTTTATCATAATCTATTCTTTACAATTAGTAGTTGTCGAAAATATTTGATTAATTAAACATATCGCCATTGAATTCGTAGTCACAATTGAACAAATAAGCTCTTCAAAATAGATGTCGTTAATAAAATGAGTAATATATATAAATAGCGTAATCTTTATTATCAAAGGTTAAATTTATTAAGAAAATGAAAAATAAAGCTAGCGAAAATAAGATTAGTCATTATTATTTTTAACCAATAACTCTTTGAAATGAGTCATTCTTAACCAACCGACAGCTATTACATTGATCTAACTGCTTTCTATCTATCTTCCTTTGAGGTTTGCATGCTGATATTTGATTAAACTTCAACGTTGAATATATTGTTTAGTAATTATGTCGCATACTGAATCATCATCGGATCAACCAACGTCCGTTGTTGATAATTTACCTAGTTCTACTGCTTCGAATCAAGAAGACCAATCATTACCATCAATAGAACCACAATCAAATGATAAATCTACGTCTAATGTCGAATCACAAGTGATAAAATCAAATGCCGAATGTGATACGACTACACCTAAAGATAAAGATTTTCATTTAATTAAATGGATTGAATTTAATTTCGAACGATTACCAATTCTTCTACAAAATTTAAATGGTCCTTGTCCTCTTCTTGCTATTTTCAATATTCTATTACTTAGAAAACGAGTAACAAAAAACATTTGTTTTTTCTTCTAAGCAAAAATTATTTTTGATATAGATTATCATTAATTCAAATATGGATGCAATAAGTACAGAACGAGTTATAACATTACTAGCTGAACATATTCTTGAACGTGATCAACCGGTATAATAAAATTTATTTATTATTATTCTATTAAAATTGTATTGATTTTTAAGAATTTATCTGATGAAGATCGAGTGAATTATGAACAAAATGTTCAAGATGCACTTGCAGTACTTGATAAACTTAAAACAGGATTGGATGTTAATTTAAAATTCGATGGGTAATTAAATATTTATGAAAATAAAAATTTTATATTGCGTTTTGTTTTTTAGTGTAGATAAATTTGAATATACACGTGAATGTATTGTATTTGATTTACTTAATATTCAATTATTCCATGGATGGGTTGTTGATCCACAAGATATTGAATTACGAACAATTGTAATTACAGATGCACCAAGTTATAATCAAGTTGTTGAAAAAATGATTCGACAACGTAACTCAGAAAGAGAAGAACATGTTCGAGAAAGTAAACATAAATTTTGTTTTCTGTCACACACTCTACAATATTTATCTTTAAGGTTTATTAATTGAACAATTTCTTGATGAAAATCGTTCTCAATTAACACATTATGGTATTCTTCAATTGAATCAAACAATGCGTGATAATCAATTAGCTGTTTTTTTTCGTAATAATCATTTTAGTACAATATGGAAAAATCAAGTAATTAGAGAAAACAAAATCTATTTATCTATATAAATATATATATTTTATTAGAATCAACTACTTGTACTTGTTTCTGATCAAGGTTATTTAGATCATAAATCCATTGTATTTGAAACATTAACTGATGTTGATAATGATAGTTTATTTACTGATGGTTATGGACGAATATGGCGAAAACCCGAATCAGTTGATTCTTCTCGAGAGTTTGTATTCTAATATGAAATCATTCTTTCGATTTTTTTTCTCTTGTAATTTAGTCGTGATCTAGCTATGGCTTTACATAATGAAGAAGAACGTTTATATAATCAAGCTCAATTGCAACAACAACAACAGCAACAACAGACTCAAGGAAATGCTACTCAGTTACCTAATTCACCTTCAAGACATTCGAAGAAATCTAAAAATAAACAAAGAGGACCGTCTTATGATGATCATGATAAAGAATCTTGTAATCTATTTTAATCTCGATTATATATATGTGATATATTTTTTTTTAAAGTTTATTTCTTCCGTATAATATATATATATATAACATATGCAATAAACTAAACCAAATAAAAAGAAAAAGAATCACTAATTAACTATACAATGATTATTAAGATATATATATATATATATAATTTTTATTTACAAAGATATTCAAATTCATTTGGATACATATAATATGATGATGATGATGTTGTTGAATTACGACTATTAGTTGTTGGATAAAGATTTAATGAAGTTGGTAATACAAGTGATGCATCGGTATATCCAGATTTATTATCATTTGATGCATGAGTTATTGTTGATATACGATTTGATAAAGATGTTCGTTTTGATTCAAGTAAAAGTGATGATGATGGTGATGATAATGGTACTTGAATAGTAGATCGTTTTTTATTATGTTGTATATGACGAATACATATTATACATAGATAAATAATGATAAAAATAATTAATAGAATAGCAAGAAGTATACCAATAGTACACATTCGTATAAAAAACCATTTTTCCGCAAGTAAATTATCTGATGTCTGAATTGTATAAGAATCTAAATCTTCATATGATTCAAAAGGATTTGATGGTGATATTGAAGAAGATAATGTTGAAGATGGGATACAACAATAACGATCAATTTCTGGACCACAACATACACGAGGTGATGAACAATCAAAACCTACATAGAAAATGTGAGAATAAAGTGGAGGAAATGATAAGACTGCTTTTATTATCATAAATAACAAACTCATTAATCATGAAGAAAGAATTTAAACATGTCTATTTTAGTATGCACTTCATAGTTCATCAATCATCTTAGCTGACATTTTCAATATTTGACATATAAGATTATGATATAAACAATTGTATATGCTAAATAATTGAACAGTACAAATCTAACTCGTTTCATATACTGAATTATATTTTTAGAAACAATTTTACATAAAAATATATTATTTAATATAATCTGATATGTTTATATATGTAGTATTATCATTTATAATATATCTAACAATATTCTGCTTTAGGCAGTTCTAGAGTATAGAGTCAACTTATAAACAAAAAAAAAGAAACTTTATTACCATTGTTCCATATACCATATCGATCAAGAAAACCAGGACAAGATCTACTCATGTTATTGATTATGTGTATATATATGTATGGACGTCGTTCGATATTTGTTCTTAATGCCGTCAAAGTGTTGTGTCTGTCATCAGACAAAAAAAAAATGCCCGTTGTAATATAGTATAAGAAGAAGAAGAAGATTATGTTCGTCTTTCTTATACTATCAGATCAGATAAGTGAAAGGAAAAAACATCATCTTCTCTAAAGGAAAAAGAGAAAGAGGAAAAGAAAATTAATCACGAGTATGTACGAGTACTATAGACGATGATATCGTTCAATTGAGGCGCGAGACTGAACAAAAGTTGATTCCATCTGGTAGAATAGATAATTGATGAGTTGGGACACATGCAGATAGAAAAAGAAATGAACATTTGACTGTTTATAGAATCATTATAAAAAAAAAGACAGATATGTCAGTTTATATTTTTCAATTAAATACCAACAATGATCAAGCAAATATAGAGACAATTCATAGTACGGATCATTGATAATTATAGACATGCGATTGATTTCCATCTCGGAAGTGCTGAGATATATCTTTCTTTTTGCCATGTATTAATACAATTATTCTATTCAGTATATCATTTCTATTGATCTTTGTATGTTTATATAACTATCACTTTCTCACATCATCTCCTATGTAATGCGAGAAATAACAAAAGTAATTTATGTATTCGTATGTCTCGCCTTTTTTCATCACATTAATGGAAGTTATCACTGCTGTTTTTATTTATTTATGGTACAACAGTCATTATACGGCTGTTGTCTTACTACATTAGAATTATTATGAAATTCTTTTACTCTTACATATTCATTACTTTCACAGACATATAAACAATAAATACTATTTGAAAAAAATCACATTGTAATGATGATAGTCTATGATGATGATGATGTAATAACAATAAAAACGTGTTTTTTTCTTTCTTGGAAAGAAAACCGATGTTTATTGACACATTGTTGTTGGAAGAATCCGAGAAGTCACGTTTTTCTTCAGGTATATTTATTCATTGTTTCTTTTCTTTTCTATCGCACAAAAACAACAAAAGCAGTTTTATATTGCAACAGACAAACGAAATAAAATACAAAAGTAAGAGATTGAAAATTTATTATTTGAAAACACAAAATTTTTTTTTCATAATAGATAAATAATATGGCAAGCGAAAATGGTCAATGGTATTGGAATGCAGCTCAAAACCCTTTTTCTCCAAATACACCAGCTCAATGGACAGCATATTCTACAGAAGACAATGCTAAAATTGAACAGAGTTTAAAAAATAAAGATACAAAAGCTGAGCTTGCCAATCATCATATATTTTTTAAAGAACGTATGCAAGTACATAAATCAGATTTTCAAAAACAAAGACCAGTTAAACGAGACCCACCACCACCAAAATAAAATACCATCTTATTTCTATGTTATTTTTTTATATGAACTATTTTATATTTGAGTTACTAAAAATTCTGATTTGTGTAGAGAATAAAATATTTTTTCAATGACTGTATTTAATATATCAAATCATTTTTATCATACTTTGCAAAAGAAAAAATTAAAAGAAGGTTAATATTTACATTCTTATAATGTAACAGATATATTACATAATTTATATAAGACTATATATCTCTTAATAGCAGTAACTGTTACGTACAATGACTGATATAAAATCATCTTAAAACTATTTAGTTAATCCTATCGATACTATCATTCGATACTTATGTATTAATAGATAAATGATTGGCATTCCCTTGCCGAACATTGAGCTTCATACACGTAATAATCATTAAGAGAAAGTATATATGAATGTCTAGTAAATTAACAGAGGACATTGTTTCTTAGAATGTCTTAAACGATAATATTCTTTCCTTGAAAAATTCTGAGATAAGGATAAATTAACTACACCCACATCCATCCATTTTAGTAAATTTAATTTTAATACTGAGAATAAATTTTTTAAGTCAATTCATTCGATATAAACTCATCAAAGCGATGTCAGATTGTATCATTATTTAAAATTCTGTTTGAATTCATTAAGTAAAAATGGAAATATCTTGATAAAACTTTATAAATTTCTCATTGATTTTGATAATTTATTTTTTTGATTTAATACCTTTTCTCGTATCAGAATTTAGTTGAAGACTACATTCTAAGTCATTTTCAGACGAAAAACAACTCGTTGCAAAGAATTAAAAGTCTTTCTTCCGATATGATTATCAATCATATTGAAAATGGGAATATATTTGAATTAAATACGTACGTATGTTGCACTCACTTCAATTTTATTTGAAAAAAATAAACAATGATAGATAAAAATGTACACAAATATTTGATTAACGTTTCATGAAGTTAGTACAACTGAATAACAAACAAGTTAAAATCTTCGACGATGATGACGAGAAAAACGATGGCGATCACGACGTCGACAATGATGGATCATTTGAAAAACAACAGATCGAACTAGAATACAACGAAAGTGTCGACGTGTTCTACGACGACGATGGTGTCTTCGTCTTGAATTGGAAGCGACTGGCGTAGCAAAATAAACCGATGGTTTATCAACTGGAATATAAAGTGTCGAGTCCGAAAGTTCATCGTTTCGAATGAGACCATATTTTAAAACAATGATAACAATAACAGCAGTGACAATCATAAATCCATCACGAAGTAAAACCCACCAATAAGTTATCCACCATCGCACAGAACCATTCTCAACATTAAATGGTTTCTCCACAAACTCAATCATTTCCTTATCCACAAAAACTAAACATGTACGGATTATAGCCGCAGCAATCATGAAACCGTGTATACTTATATCAATTATTGTCCATCCGTGACAACAAAAAATGACAATATAAACAAAAACTAAACTATATATCGCTAATTGGTTAAACCACCATGATGACCTACAAAATAGAATAGCAAAATAAGATCATGTTTGGATTTTAAATATATATAAGTATTTGTCAAAAACAAAAAAGTACTTTTCTGAGATATGAATTTAATAAAATGAGTTGATTTTCTCAAAAGATAATGAATGATATGAAACCATACCCTGTTAGATTGTTTTTCCAAATCCATGTAAGGAGAATTAGAAAACATGGCATAAGAATAATTAAATAAAGATATCGATATTCGTTTCTTATCCATTCATAGAAACGATAATTAGTGAATATATTCAATATGGACATGAATCGAAATGTCAATCAAATTCGTCCGTCCGCATATACATTTGTGCACATATATGTATAGTCAAAATTGTACATACAAAGAAAAAATTAAAAATTAGGCACGCATACAAAACAACAGATTAATTTGAACTTGAACAAAACAATATCATTCGTACATTTCAAGTTAGCCCGAATTTATATCAAACGAATTAAAACTGAGTTAACCAATGAGTTCACTAGAAAACATTACACAGAGACAGGGATCAATCAGACAGAAAAAAAAGATAAATCAATATAATAGCCATTGTCATCTGGAAACACCAATCACATTGCTTAATTCAACTTCAAATTAATCTATTTTTCAATCTGTGGTTGACTCCGGACTTGATTCAAAGTTACCAAAGACACACGATTGGAGTTTCAATGTAATGTCGCGAATTATATTCACTAATTGATTGTGAATTAAGTCGATGCATATAGCGGTTTATCATCAGTTTCAACTTAGTTTACCTTTTTTAGGATATTTGAGCTCTTAGATAGTGACAGTTTTTGTTCTCTGATAACTTCATTTAATTACAAAAGATAATAAATATTGAACGTCAGTTTCTAGTACGACGCTGATAATGCAAGTATTTTAATGATTTTATTGTTGAAATTAAAAAACAAAAAAATCAATTATGTTGACATTGAAATGAAACGATATATTTATACCATTAAAGATTACTTTTTTTTTCATTTAGCTGTGCCAAATAAAGATTAACAAGTATACTGTCGAAAAAAATGAAGAAAAAGCAAAAAGAACAGAGAAGCAATCGATAAAAGAATATAACAAGATATTCTTTCTTCTCCGTTGAAAATGTGATGTGTTATCTAACAGTGTAAGACAACAGACGAGGGACAATCGCCTCCATACGACATCTTTCTCCTTCTTCAATTCGGAGGGCATATTTCCCTTTTATAATTTAATTCTCACATTCGATTTACACAAAGCTAAATGAATACGTAATATTCAGTTATTTTAAAGATATATATCGCAAAGAAATCTTATTTTCATCGAGTATCCTTAGTCAACCACATTTCTTTATGAATCTTTTATTCGAATCTATTTTAAGCAGAGGTACAGAATTTTCCATAAAAACGAACGGTTTTCCAGAATGTAGAAAAATAAATCAGAAAACTTCCATCTGTTTTCAAGAAAAAGAAGTGTTTTTTTAAATATTTTTGCTAAAGACATGAAAAGAAAAGCGACTACCACGTGTTAAATATATTCTATTCTAATAAACATATCAGAGCATTTCCCTAAAAAACAATACTTCTATCTAAAGAAACTCAAAGTCAATAGATTTTCAAACTTTTTTCTAGACGTGCGTTTCTGCCCAAGAACATATTTCACATCCCCGCTTTTAAACCGAATTTCATTTACTAACTTCTGTCATACTTATTTATATTTCAATCCTTTTTTCAACGTATTTTAGGCCGTATTTCGATTGAGAATATTTCGTCAAGCCAATTAATACTTGGATCCTTCTTTTCCATGTATTTCAGCTCGAATTTCAGTTAATATATTTTGTCATACTTATATTTATATCGATCATGAATTTTGTTGTATTTTAGGTTATATGACAGTTGCTATATTTTCATCTACTTCATTATATTTCGATCCTTTCCTTATATGTATTTTATGTTGAATGTCAAGTGGTATATTGTTTCCTACTTTTTTTTATTTATCATGAATTTTGTTGTGTTTTAGGGTGTATGGCAGTTGGTATATTTTCACCGACTTCTTTATATTTCGATCTTTCACATATAGGTTTGAGTATGGGGTGTGGGTGTGAGTGTCAGTGTCGATGTGCGACACATAATAAAATAGGAAAATACGACTCCCACCCACACCCACCCACCCTCTAGTAAGTAATAATTGAAGAAACTCAGGTAAATCTTTTTCTTTCCACATTTCATAACGTTTACCAATCTCCATAAAACCTAATGCCACTCCATACAAGGCAAGAATTAAGCTGAATAATATTATGATCGACGTTGATATTACCACAACATATTTTGCATTTTGTAGTCGAGTTTTCTCGCGTCGGTGTTTCTCAGACCTTACCCGAATTTCTTGTAGCATTTCGTCTGTTGACTGATTAGAGTGTTGAACATTTTCCGGAGACTTTTTCAAGGCTTCGTTTTCTGCCTGTAATCTTTCTATATGTTCTATTAGCTGTTGACGAGGCATGTACCGAATGCTTGATTTTGTTAAGTTAGTAGTCATAACTATATAAATACTATGAAACAATAAAAACATTCATTACTCCTCTTGTTTAAGTAATTTAAGATCATTAGTTTTTCAGAGATTAAAATTTGAAGGATTCTACCAAATCTGATCAAGAATTTGATTTTGACCTCTGCTAATACATTAGAATCTTGTTCAAGTTTTCTTTGAATACCGATTTATCTTACCTATTTTTCAATATAAACACAACGTGAGCGTGGAAGAAAAGAATAAGAAAATAAACAAATAGAAAGGAAAACGTTATACATATTTAACAATATATATACATAAAGGAAAATGATCTACATATTATCAAAAGAGAAAAGAATGTTTATTTTTTCTATTTCTTACTCGAAAAATTTAGGTAAAAAAAGTAGTCGAAGTAATTTTTACGATTAAATGAATACATTTATAAAGATTTAAAAATCTAAGTATAGAAGATTTCTATTTCACGAGTTTTCTGTGATCTTCTTTCGATCCTTTTGATAAAATAAATCTCATTTGAGATGTTAAAAATTTAGAAACATGTTACTATAGAGACATGTTTATTTAAATATTAATAAAGATGATTTCTGATGCGATAAGATTTTGGTTATTTCCTATTGTTTATATTCCTTTAATACATTGTATATTCTTTGTACTTAAACATCTTTTATTTGATGGAATATTACGTCAAGCTCTTTATAATCATGTCATAATTCTTTTTATTTTTATTTGTTTAGTTGCTGTTGGGATACTTTCGTCTTGGATAATTTATTTTTGTCAAAATCGAGATATATGAATAGATCAATGATATTTTGTGTCATTTAGAGATTTTTATATTGGAGTCTTTATATATCACATACAATGTTTTTTGCATGGACAACAATTAGAAGATATATTTTAATGTTTCATGAACGATGGATATCAATAAGAAAAAGATGATTTATTATTTATTACTTTTTCTCTTATATTTCTTGGTGTTTATATGATTATCTTTTATGTTTTTATTTAGTTTTTTTCCGTCTTATGAAAATTATTGTGATTCAATATCACCTGTTTGAATGTAGCCATGTTTATATGATAGTTATACATTTTCAATGTATGATTAAATTGTGGAGCAAGTTTTACCAACATTTACAATTGTAATATGTAGTATTAATTTACCTGAACGGGTTTATGGCAAAGAGTTGGAATGCGTCATGCACTGAAAAAAAATTTCGGAGAATAATAAACCCTCAAAAAGGGTTTATAACTGAAAAATTCGTTTATCAACGTGCTCTACCCGTTGATAAACCCTTTTTTCTTGAAAAACCCAAGAAGGGTTTGTTATACGTTGCAAACTGATAAACCCAAGCGTTGATTCTCTATTGATAAACCCTTTTTGCATTGATCAACTGGATCAACCCTCAAATATACAGTTTATCATCATCTATAAGATACCCACCTTTTGAGGGTTGATTCAGTTGATCAATGCAAAAAGGGTTTATCAATAGAGAATCAACGCTTGGGTTTATCAGTTTGCAACGTATAACAAACCCTTCTTGGGTTTTTCAAGAAAAAAAGGGTTTATCAACGGGTAGAGCACGTTGATAAACGAATTTTTCAGTTATAAACCCTTTTTGAGGGTTTATTATTCTCCGAAAATTTTTTTCAGTGTGAGGGTGTGGGTGTGGATGTGGCTCTGCATATCGATGCTGTATTCACCTAGCACCTACACCCACTACTCTTGATCACCCCTAAGTTTATAACAAATTTTAAGATTTTCAACAGATAAATAATACAAGTTTTATTTTCTTTTAAACAACTATTTAAAAATAAAACTATACGTTTAATTTTCCATTGAGATAGAGTATTCTCACTTGAAGACTGATGAAAATTCCAAGCAAATTTCGATTAGTATAATGAAATTATATTACTTGATTATCTACATGTATTTTAGATCAGATAAGAGAGAACTCTTAATTTCAATATTTTGAGGCAATAATTACTTGAACTTTGCTATTATTAAAACATTTTAAACAATCAAGACAATTTCATAATAATCGTTGTTTTATATATAATTTAGCTATAGTTAAAAAATAGTTCATAAAATCTTAATACGAATATTTATTACATATTGAATTTAGTAGTAATCATGTACAAATATACTTATACTAACTATAAACGGAAGAAAAATTAAAGATATTACGTTTCTTGTTGAATTGTTTTTTTAATTTCATATCGATTTAATTTGATGAACATATTTTTCTTAGTACTACAATTAGATACAGATCATTACACGATGCAAAAAACGTGGTCTTTAAAAGTATTTTTTTCTCGTTGTCGTTCATTCATTCATTTCGAAAACGATCCATTTACACAAATTGATATAATTTATGAACTACAAATCTCTGAGTAGTTTGTTGTTTTTTAAGATAAATTTTCAAATTTCAGTACTCAGCAAATATATTCTGTGAGTACAGATTATTTTCAAAACATAATTTTACATTCAAAATATTATTAAGCTTCACAAAATCGAAAAGAATAACGCAAAATATTATTATTTTTGTCAAAATTATTCAGAATAAATAAATAAATAAAAGAATACATTGTAATAATTCATCAATGGAAAATTTTTCAATACTTTGAAATATAATATGAGTAAGCTAAATTCTATAATTAGATAAAGTTCATCTATTGAAATTCAGGGTATATTTCTGATATGAATTATAAATTTAAACGAATCAAAATGTTAAAATCAATTGAAAGAAAATTTTCTTTGTTCAAATAGTAATGAATACCGCGAGTTGACGTAGATGAACAAGGAAGAAAAAAAAGAACTTATGACAAACATATTTCATCTTAAAGCCAATCAAGTGTCCATTATTCGATCATCATCATTATTACCATTTTTTCGTCACATATTGAGTAATGCATAAGAATGGAATAAAATTAAATCTATTATTCTTTTATTTTTTTTTACTCAAGAGAGAAACTTAATTAAACAAAATCATAGCATTGCATTACTGTTTACAGGTGTATATTTGTTGAATGAAATTGAATTATCAATCGATTCTCAATCTCCCTCCTATTTTCTTACAATTAATCTGAAGAAGACGAAGAAGAAAAAAAAGAAGAAAAGCTGTTGACTTCCTATGACTTCACTTCATCGGCATGGATCGATTGAAACAAAACAATCATCACACTTATTTGCATTTCTTTCATTTGACTATATTGTGTATATATGTATATATATATATATGAGTTTATGTATGAGAATAGAAGAATAAAAAGACAAGCAAAAAAAAACAGAATCTATACAGATTTGTTCGGGCTAGTTATGGCTGACGATGATGATTCCGATAAAGTTTTATTTTTATCTCTTGATAATTGTTGTTGAAGTGCAAATAAAGGATCTGTAGTAGATGATGTTAAATAAGGTGAATACCATAATGGATAATGTGGATTACCAACACCAGTACTAGCATGATGATGTTGAAGTAATCGATGAACAGCAGCAATACTACCTTGTTGTTCAAGAAATTCTAAGCTTACAGCAGCTTGTCGTTTCCATTTAGTTCTAAATATTTCATAAGAAACCTATAGAAATAAATCGAAGAACTATTTACCTTCGATTTTGATACCATGTTTTAACTTGTGTATCAGATAAACTAAGACGAGCAGCAAGTTCCATACGATCTTGTACACTTAAATATTTTTGTCTTTCAAAACTTTTTTCTAAACAATTTAATTGTTGATCTGTAAATGCAGTACGTGCTTTGCGTGGCTTCTTATTAGTTTTTAATGTACTACCATTCATACCATGACAACCACCACTATCCGATGTACTTGTTTCTTCACCAATATCAGAATCTATTTCAAATAAATAAAACAATCAATTAATTGAATAATAATAATATAAACAAGATATTGATTGGTTAAAATTTTCTTATTCAATTTTTTATGTTTTGTTTAAGAAAAAAGTTTTTATAAGTCTTTAGATAGTTTGTTGAAGAAAAACAATGACCGTTGTAATATATTATTTATTAGCATTAAGACGAAGAACGAGTTGCGAAGCACGAAAAGATAATTTAAAAATCGTTTTTCTCTTACCATCATCATCACTATCATGTAGTATTGTATCATCATCATCCATACTTTCACCATCTTTGACAATATTAGATGTTAGATGATTTCTATTATTATTATTTGCAGATGTTGGTGATGGTGATCGACTACAATTACCGAGTATATCAGTAATATAAAATGAAGTACAACATCGTCGTTTTGTTTTTAATTTTGTCGATATTGTTGGTGGTTGAATCATCGTAGGAGGCATGAAAAAGAAACGGGTTGTTGAAGCCATTCGACTTTCTGTAATCGGGCGTGACAAGAAATGTAATTGGAAAAATTTAAATGTATACAGTATGTTCTATTTGTCTATGTCTCTTGTCTGTGTCTCTGTTTCTCTTTCTCTTTTCCCTATAATCTTTTTGCCTATTGGTTGAAAGTAGCAAAAGAGGGGAAAAAACGTGAATGACTCGCTACCTTTTCTTTTTCTTTCTCTCTTTTCTCATTGCCGATCATCTCTCATGAGACTTTCTTTCGATCGCAAATTGTTTTCTTTAACATCGATCAAATATGCTCTCTTTTTTGCTCATTTCATCATCAACTCTCTCTCCCTCTCCCTCTCTCTCTTACTCTGTCCCTCTTTTTCTTTACAAATGTGTTCGATTTTCTTTTCTGCTTTGCACGCACCATGATTGATGTTCGTCGTCGTTCAATTGACTCTATTAGATAGAAGAAACTAGTAGTTATTGAAGAAGAATAACTAAAAAAGAAGGACGATGCGGAAAGCGAAACACATACATATATAAAAATAAACTAATTAAGATTAGAGTCATCTCGAGTGAGACAAAGAGGCGAACGGATTGGTAGAAGATTTCAAGTGAAGAAAATGATGATGCGAGTGGATAGATTTGCTGAACCGTGCCGATTAGACTTTTTACAAACGAAATATTAGAATATAAAAAGAAAAAATTATCAAGTTTTTCCATACATCATTTTGTTTTTTTTAGTTAAAATAATAGGTAATAGATCTTTTCTTCACATCATCATTTTTTCAAGTAGAGTATAATCAATTCGTTTCTCATCTATATGGTTTCACTTCTTATTTTTTTTCTTCTCTATATATTTGTCAATCTAATCAAGATTTCATTATAAATCTTTCATTTTCTTTTCTTGTATGTATAAAAGAAAAATCGTAACAATAATAGACAGATTCAGTTTTAATGGTAATTAGTTTATGTATGTTTGCGTGTGTTAATTACAATCAGATTAGTTTATGCTTGAACTATTAAAATAATAGGAACAAGTTAGTTGATATATGTATGTCAACGCCTGTCCATCTGCTAGTATTGTTTGACTTCAAACAGATAGATAAAAACCCTGGAGGCAATGATGATGCTCAGCAAAAAAAGAGAAAGAAACATAAAGAAAAAGAGCAAAATTTATGATAACAAGGACACGCGACCCGATCATTTGTAATGGATCTGTTTCACATAGTATATGAGTAGCTAATCTGTTTAAAGCAACAGTTTTGTTTTCTCTTTGGTGTGTAGTGAATATGCATATGAGCGTCCATCACCATCAACAATGATCAATTTTGAGATGGCACGCTATCTGTCTGTCGATTTCTTTGTCTATTTCATCTATTCAGGTGAAACAAATTGAATCGGAACGAGTCTTTGGGGAAAATAACGAGAAAAAACGAGAGAAAATGACAGGTGCGATGATTGTTCGCATTTATATCTTAGTGTTGAGTCTCATGATAGACTACTTCCGATGTTCGTTGCCTTTTTAATAAGCACATTGTAACAATGACACGATTTTTTAATTCGATAACGATGATCGATTGAATATATGTAAACGAATTCAAGATAGTACGAGTTACCTGATGTGGCTCATTTCCTGTTATGATTAAACAATTTGATAATAGTAAAGAAAGAGAGAAGGAATTTGTCTGTCTGTCTGTCTATACTCTCGACATTTATATATTATAAATCAGCATTATTTCAATTAATGCACAGTATGTTTGATTCTTTCTATTCAAATAAAATCAAAATAAGTGTAGTCAACATTATTGTTTGAAAAATCATGGATCATTGAACTTGATAATTGACAAAAAGACAAAAAAGAAAAAGTCGAATTCCAAATATTGCTTTATAATTCTTCATTGTCAATCACACCATAGGAGAGTAGACACTTATAGAAATAGACTTTGTCTGTCTTCTTTCATTTGAAAAAAAAATGAAATAAACATGCTTAGATGTATAGCAAATTAAAAATAAATAGAAAAATTTATTTGTCATTCAAGTGAGTTTATTTAAAATAGAATAAAAAAGAAAATCAAAGATATCATTTAAATATATTTTTTAATAATTAAAATAATTCTACAAATTAACCTTCTCTCTCTCACTTACCTAATAGTCACACATTTGAGAGTATATATTTGATCTTATTACAACACTTGTTTTTATCCTTTCACTCAATATAATCGAGCCTAAGGCTTTCTCAATTGTATTGAAAATAAAACAACAGGACAAAAAAAGAGAAAAGGTGATACATAAAATGACACCTTATGCTTGTTCATTCGACCATACAACGAACAAACGATAATATTCAATGTGTGACATTAACTACGACTATAGACAATCAATAAACATTAAAAGAACAACAACAAAAATACAGGTGACTTATGTCCTTGATTGAATTCACCTGCTTTATATGAATGCCAATCTATTTATTAGTATAATCAAAGAGAAAATGAAATGTAATGTATGTCTATCTCATGATCATCATCCATTGAGCATTTGTACAAGCACGAGCGATTCGATCGATCGATCGATTATTATTAATCGAATAACTACCACCTTCAAAGTGTCAATCCGATCTTTATTGACAATACACATTTTGCAAAGAACATGATGATAATAATGATGAGAAAATTATTTTCATTTGAACAGAAGAAAAGGATACAACGTTGATTTTTCTGATTTGCATATCATAAACATATGTAATGAAGAGAGAGAAAAAGACAGTGTAAAGAAATACATATATATATATATATTGATTAACTGATCGATCAATCTATATTTGCAATGATATAGACATATACACAGTTTTGTTACACGATCAATATAATGAAGATAAACAGGAAATTGGATATAATTTTCAAAGAATATATATTGTTTTTTTTCTTCATATTCAAATTCAATCGGTTCTTCTTTTTTTGTCTCTCATATTAAAAATTTAAACTGCCAATCATTTTATGCTATTTTTTTTACACCAATCGAATATATATATATATATATATCTAGGCATTTGTTGAAGGAGAAAAGGAGAAAGAGAATGTGTGTAAAATGTCAATTATCTGCTCTCTTTCTTCGTCCTTTTCTTTATGTCGCTGCTAATGAAAGAAATCCCACTTGTCATCGTTGAGGATAAAAAAAAAGAGAACAACAATAGAAGTGAGAGAGTGAGACAGAGAAATTATTATATTACATTCACTAGTTGCAAAATTATTTTTCTTGATTGACCGACTCATTTTTAATAAGAACAAAAGAGAAAAAAGAAAAGAAATGACGATGGTAAAACAACGTCGTTCGTTTTTTGTCGATGATATCTTACATATGGTAATGCCAATGAATAAAAATACAAATTGTTCTAATGAAATTAATGATCGAAAACGTAAACAATCAATAACATCCGAAGATGACAATAGAGAAGAAGACGATAGCATTGAAGAAGATACATCAAATAAAAAATTTCGATCGTACAATAATAACGAAGAAGAAGATGACGATGACAATGACGAATCAAAACAGTCACAAATAGTCGATGTATTAGGAGACGATCGGACTGGTGAAGAATCATCCAGTAATGACGATAGCAATAGTGTTGGTAATACTAGTGGTAAGTGAATATTATAAACGATTCAATTAAAAAAATTTCAGTTCAAATATTCTGAGAAAGTCAGTAAATAAGAATTATTATCACAATAGTTTTTTGATGATGGAAACTATCAATTTTAATATCATTATATTAGATGGTGATTTATGTGCATCAAGTTCATGTTTGGCAGCAATTAATCTTCGAAAGAATAAAAAACAACGTAAACCACGTACAGCATTCACCGATGCCCAATTGAATGCCTTGGAGAAAAGTTTTGAACGACAAAAATATTTAAGTGTACAAGAACGATTAGAACTTGCAAATCGTCTTCATCTTTCTGATACACAAGTTAAAACATGGTATCAAAATCGAAGGTAAATAGTTCTTCTATTTATTTCTATAGGTTTCTCACGAAATATTTAGAACTAAATGGAAACGACAAGCATGTCTTGGTCTTGAATTATTTGCTGGTGCCACATTACAACGTTGGATTCAACGACAACCACATTTACTTGCTGCTGCGGCTGCGGCTTATCGATCACCAGGAGATATGAATAGTGCTATGGGTCCATTCGGTTCAGCTTTATTGAGTGAAGCAAAAGCACTCGTAACAAACCCGCCAAATACTCATCTATATCCACCACCGTCTCTTACATTACATCGTCAAGAATAAAGATTATTATTTTAAAACATATATTTAGTGACAAAAAGAGAGAGAGGGAGTTCATTCCTATAAACTTTTCAGTTACTCTCTGTTAGTATATGTTTTTTTTTTGTTAAAAACTTTTTTTCTTTCTTATGTGTGTTTGGTTTGATGTATCTTTGATGAAAATATTCTTTACATAGTTTTAAATTCTAATGAAATGAATTATGAATTTTTTTCTTCTTCTGATTACTGATTTAACGTCATGTGTGTTTAAAAATAAAGATATATTTAAGTTTTCGAAATTTATTGTTATCCTACCTAGTTCTCAAGAAATATAAACAAATATTAGTTAATCAATTGTCAAGATTCATTATTAAAGCAGTAGCTCGTTTAATCCAATGTTCTGGCGGCATGGAACCTGTTTTCAATTCTACTGCAATAATAAATGATCCCGCTCGTACAGATGAATAATAACATGGAGCAACATAAAGACCTATAAATATCAATTAATAAATTACATTATTAGAGAAAATATGTACCTCTATTTAATTTTTTCTTATATTCAACAGGTTTAAAATGAATAGTTGGCATTAATGTTACAAGTTCCATAGATTGTGCTTCACATAATGTTCCTTGTTTTCGATCCCAATTAGCTCCTTCTAAATATAGACCTGCTATATAAACACCATCATCTATATCAGATAAATATTTATCTTCTGTTTTGTTAACTTCAAATTCCCATGAAAGTTGATCAATAGCAATCTAGAATACAATGATTGAAAATTTGTCAATAGAAAATCAATATATACTTGATCTTTACGAGCTGTTCTTTGAAGTACGGCAGTAAGAAATGAAGTTGGATAAGAAAATGCTGATATCCAAAATACAGTAGGTAGTCGTTGACTTTCGACCCATGAATTAAAAAATTTTATACGTTGACGCAAATCTTGAAACCAATTAGGAAGAGATTTCAATGAAGTATAAATCTTAAAAACAGTTAAAATAAAAAAATTTTAATTTAAATAATTTCGTTTTTACTCGTTGCCAAGCATATGGAAGTCGTCCTTCATAAATACATTTAAATAATTCATCAAGTTCAGTCGACATCATAACTAAACCTTTAATACTTTTCAGTAAATCATTTAAAGCAATAGTAATATTTGATAGAAGTGAATTATATCGTTCGACTTCTTGAAGAAGAACAACAGATAATGATGATGTATCAATTAACATATATTTTTTAACAGTTTCTATATCGATTTGATGTGGCATTAATTTGAGCATTTCATTTATTGCGTTGACAACCTCATTTTCAATTTGTTTTTCTGTAGTAGCTGATGATTTTTGTGGTAAGATAGTTAACAATGTATCGAATAAAATTTTAGATTCTTGAATTTGTGATGCAACATCAGCATTTGGATGTTGTCCGAATGCTTCAGAATGATCAATTGTAGGCAATGAATTAATAAAATCTTTATAAACTTTCAATGTACCATCACGAGGCATATAATAATAAGGTAATGATGATAATTTATAATACATAATATCAAGAGTTTCATCACGAATATATGAATTGATATAAGTCTTCAAAAGAAAAGCTACAGTTACGATATAAGAAGAAAAAAACTAACTTACATTCAATAATCTCATATCCCATTCGTCTGTACAATGACCACCATAAATGATAATTGCAATAAGATATTTAAGTGCATCAAATGGAGTTTTATCATACATATCTAAGTAAATTGCTAATAGATTTTCTGATATTTGAAAATCTGAATCATTGAATGTATAGGGAATATTCCATCCAAGTTGTAAGAATTTTTTACGTTCAATAATAATTGAATGAAAAAATGTTAATGCAAATAAAAGTTTACGATATTTTTCATTTTGTTTTACACGTTGAAATTGTTCTGGTGTTATGAATTCATATAATCGTTTCATATTTGCTTTAATACCCTAGATAAAATTAAATATGAAATATTCATCATAAAAAAAAAATTTCTGAAACTTTTTGTGATTCATTTGTAATTTTTAAACTTATTTGTAATATAGATATAGGAAAATCTAATGATGATGAAGAACTTAACCATAAACGAAAATCATTATGAACAGCAGTTGTTTGCAATTGTTCAATAATCTTTTCTAATTCAGGTAACCAACTAATTGATAAATGACAATTTGCGAGAAATATCCAATGACCCTGTGTATATATATATATAAAACAAATTGTTAATTTTATTTATATATTTATTTACTTTTTTAATGCCTATTTCAATTAATTTTCTTGCTGTTTGTGTTTGTCCTTGACCTAATGAAAGTGTATAATATTTCGATTGTGCCATCATTTTATCTTCAGCGAATTGTTGTAATTGTGGTGCTGGATCAACACCTGGTGATAGAATAAAAATTATTGGGAAATATTTATTTGAATCTTCGAAAATTGTATTTAATTGAAGAATAGGTGGTTCAACAAATTTTGATCCAATATTATGTATAACAAAATTTAATACACAATGTGTTATACGATCAGGACGTAAACAACGTATAATAAGCATTCGACCAAATTCAGTAATTAATGAATCAATTGTACCTGGTAATGAAGCATTTTCAGCTTCTTCTGATATATACCTTACATATACATATACATAAAAATGAAAATTATTCGTATGAAAATAAATACTAACCATTCTTTCCAATCTTTAGGAAATTGATCAAATAAATCACGTAAAAATCGATAATCAGGCATACGAATAAGTTCACTCATTTGATCCCATCGATTATTATCTAACCATGTTGGAAATGGATTAGAAAATTGAGTTTCATGATCAATTGTTAATGTATGTGCTCGTAGAAAAAATTGATATTCATCATGATTGATTCGTTTATCAGCATCCATTATTTTTGTACATATATGAAATGAAAAAAGAAGTTTATGACGTTCAAAAAGACTCTAAAAAAATAATCGAAAATTTAAAAATAATTATTTTTCATTCCTTTACTCGACAACCATATTTATAAACAGCATATGTATGATAATCATTTAATTTTTCAATACGTTCATTTAATTTTAATGATTTTGAACTTTTTTCAATTGATAAAATAAATAATTGAATATATGTTTCAAGTGAATATTGATACATTGAATCAATCAATGTTAAATCTTGTAAAACAAAAAATAATATTGCTGCACGTTGTGCAACTAATCGATAATTTTCTCGTATATTATCGATTTTAATTTCTAAATCTTCATTAATTTTTAATGTTTCATCAATATCTTTTTGTGATTGTTTAGATAAATCTAATGCTTGAAATACTTTAAGATTTTCTAATAAACTTCCTTCAGTTTCAGATAAAAGACGAAGAAATTCTTCTTCTAAATATTCTTTTTCTTTGTGTTTATTTGATATAGTTACAATACAATTATCTTTTGAATTTTCTAAATCAGGTTTTTCTTTTCGTACAACAATACCTTTGATAAAAAAATTATTTAAAATTTCTTTTATTAGAATTCTAATTTACCAAGTAATTGTTCTTCTAAACCTTGTTCTTTAAGTGAAAAATTAATTAGATTTACTTTCGAATATATTTCTGGTTTATATTGTGGATTAGGAAGACGTGTAGATAAATAAAAACGAAATGATGTATTATAAGATATTTCACGATCAACTAATTGAAGAATTAAATGAGATTCTGTATTATCATGTTGATGAATTTTTTTTATTGATTTTATTAAAATTGGATTCAAAATTTGTGGAATATCTTCGGAAATATTTTGACATAAACATGGTCGACCTTTTTGAATACATTCTTCAATGACTTTCATATAATCCGGCATTTGAAGATCAATTATTTTTAAACCATTCGATTTTTCCATTTGTTTTAACCATTTTATCGCTTGATTTTGAGGATCAATAACTGATAAACGAAAAAAATATTAAAGAATTTAGATAATACCAGAGAGTGTGCAGGTGTGGGTAAAGGGAAGACGAATCCACATCCTCACCCAGAGATGGGCAAGTCAGACGTTTTCACAAGTCAAGTCAAGTCATGTTTCAAGTCAAAGCTTATTATAGAAAATCCTTCTATTGAACAAAACTTTGGAATACAAATTTCCGGTTATTTAGAGTTAGTTTTTAGCAAAACTCTTTTTTTTAACTATATTTATCTTCTACATTCTGATTCTGTAATAAGACTAGCAAAATACAAAAAGAAAGTATATTGAAACCTCTTCATATATGCTTTTTGACTTGACTTGAGTTTATGACTTAATTTCAAGTCAAGTCCAAAAGTGACTTGACTTGCCCATCTCTGTCCTCACCCACTCACCCCACACCTACACCCTTCTTACATAATGGATATGATAAAGATTGTGTTGCTAAAATTGCATTTTCTGTGGAGAAACTATCACGTGGTAATCCTTGAATATTCCATTCACGAATAATTGTTGATGTTGTCATGAGATTTGCAAAATTAAAATCAGTTTCAAAATGAATTTTATTACGAAATAATTCTTTTTCCCAAATCTACAATAAAAAAATATTCTATATATAAGTTTTTTTGCTTTTCTTCAATTTTTACTTTATGTACAATTTCATCTCGATAATCAGATAAAAATGGTCCCATATATGATAAAAATGCACAAGCAAGAAGACTATTTCCCAGAAGATTCTTAAGATTTTCATTTAAATTCTTTGATGTTATTTCCCATAGAATTCGTTTTTCAGCAATACCATCTAATAATTTTGTTGCACGATCTAAAAACATTGCTGTTTCATCAGCATTAGATTGTAATGTATTTTTTTCTTTGATTTTCAATTCATAATCTAAACGTAATGTTTCAATTTTTTTTTGAATATTTATTAATTCATTTTTTGATTGTTCTAATAAATTTTGTTTATCATTTAATTCATATAATGCTTTTTGATAACGTTCTTTTTTTGGTTGAACAATACGATAAACACGTGCATAAGATTCAACAGCACGAATCCATGTACATAATGCACTAGCAGCACTTGATACACCTTTTAATTTCTCAGGAATTAATTCACTATCATTTATAAATGGTTGCATACGACGAAGTGTTCGATCAGTAATATCATCTTTTGGAAATTTCTAATAAAAGTCAAAAATATTTTATTAAATAAAAATATTATAACAAACAATAAGTGTTTTAATAAAATCTACATTAGCCAAATCTTTTTTTGCTTCATCCCATGTATCTTCTTTGCCTTCTAAAAATATAGAAAATTACTTAGATTTTACCGGTTTTAGATAATGTAACATACTTAATATCATCAATGCTTTCATCACTTTTTCTATTTGACTTGGCGGGTGTATATATGCTTTAACTTCACCAATATCTCGTTTAGTTAATTGTTCTAATGCTAAATTTGCTTTAATTAATAATGGTTCAGCTTCCGTTAATTCTTCATGTGCAGCTGTTGCAATTGTTTGACAACGAATTTCTTCTTCATTAATACGTATACTAAATGCTTGTACTTGCTATGAATTTTTTTCGAATATTCATTAAATATATTTCTAATAAAATGAACCTACTCGTTCTCGTTCACTAGCACTATTCTTTTGTTCAACAATTTTTTCTAGAAATTCTTCACATTCTCGTTGTAATTGCACAAGTAGGATTTTTTTCTTTTCTAATTCTATTGATATTTCTGCTACTTTTTCACGAGTTTCAGCTACTTTAATAATACCCATTTGAAGACGATTATATTCCTGTTGAATTTTGAGTTTTTCTTTCTCGAAAAAACTATAACAGAAAGCATGTATATACAACAATAGATCATTGTTTTTCTTTAAAAACAAAACAATAATAATATCTACCGAGTATAACTACGAACAAATTGAAGATAATTTGTTGGTGTAATATAAATTTCTCTTCGAAGTTCATCTTTCATTTTATTTGCTAATGTTTTTGATGAAAGATGAATAAAAGCACAAAGATTAGCTAATGTACGATGAATCTATAATAAAAATCAAATGTAAATATCAATAAAATTAACAATTTTACTGTTTCATTATCTTCTAATTCAAAATTATACTTTATTAAAAAATGATAAGCAACATCAATTAAAGCTTCATGTGGCCATTCAGAAAAATAAATAATCGTTGTACAATTAACTAAAGCTGGATACATTCGAATATAATTTCTAAATGATAATATTTCTATAATTTCAAAAAAGAATCTATTTTATCAACCTAAATGTTTCACCAAATGGACTCATGCAAATAGCCATATGTAAATTCGATTTAACTCGATTGTAGAAAAATTGCATAGTATTTACATTTGTATCGAGTATACCTTGTCGATTCAATGTAGGAGAAAGTTGATTGCGAATCTATAGATTATATTTATATGAGACAAGAAAATTAGAAAGAAAATTTCAACTTCTTGAATATCTTCCTGACGAAATAAATTGGGTACTTCACCAGTATGCAATAATGCATTGATATCTTCAAGAAAGAATGTATCGATAATTTGTGTATCGATAAATAAAAAAACAACTTCACGATTTGATATACTACATAATTTCATTAAACGACGTAAGTCTAAATATGAAATTATTATGTATCATATATAAAATAAGTGATAATCTACACAAAATACCTTCCTTAAATTCTGTATGACCATAACGTCGACCAATTTCGATTTGAAATAGAACAATATCACAAATAAATGCTGCTAAACGTACTAAAGATTGACGACCACTACCTCCAATACCTAATAGAAGCAGATGGCCACGTGGTCGTCGTAAGATTCGTACGATTCGACATATATTAAGTATAGCATCATGAAACATAACTAAATCCATAGATAACATCAATGGTGTTTTATTATAACGTTGAAGAGTTTGTTCAAGAAAGATTTTTAATTTTTCATAATCACGAATTTCCTATAGGTAATGAATAAAGAGAAAGGAATGAAAATTTTACTTGATATTCTATTATAATCTACCTCATAAATACCATCGGTTCGAATAATATCAGAATAAATTGGAGTTTCTCGATTATAACATACATTATGATAAACTTGATCAAAGTATAATGCTAATTTTTCACTTAAAATTTTTATAAATAAATCATGATCATTAGTAGTTAGAAATCGATCAGAATACACTCGATGTGCTTCATGAATCCATAAACGAAGAAATTCAACTTTATTTGTTATTACTGTTTTATGACATAATAAAAGACCTTCGAACATTCGTGATATATCACGCATATTAAATGTCTAAAAATATAAATTTTATCTAATTAAATAATTTGAAGACAATAGAATGATATTTTTACATAATGAATTTTAGTTGGTGTAGGTAAAAATTTTTTCTCAATGGTTTGATAAAGATCAACAGTTGCTTTTGTAATGATTTGGTCAAGATATTTAATATCATCGTCAAAATATTGTAACTTTTGACTAAGCATAGTACCAAATATTCGACAGATTTCATGTTCCTAATTTATTATGCATATATTAAATTTTTAGATGTATTTTATCATACGAATGGAAATGTCATATTAATTAAATTAAAACGACTTTGTAATCGAGATGATATCTGTTGACGACCACCACCTGGTGGACCCATTGCTGTAAGAAGATACATATCCTAGAAATATAAAAATGTAGGATCACAATTTTTACGTATTTTCAATTAACTTTCACAAATTTCGTGACTTGCGTTTTTCGATCATACCAAAATTCATAATCAATCCATGTTCGACTATTCATTACAAAATATATTTTTATCAAGTTTAGAAAAAAAAGAAGATTTCATTACATTAATTCTAGAGGTGGTTGAGAACCATAAATATCCTAAATAAATCATATAGTAAATCATCGCTACCTTTTCAGTTTTATGAAGTTATAGAGGATCTGTTAGTAGAGCCCTGCGGTTCCGAAAAAAATAGAACCGAAAACCGAACCGGAACCGGAGTTTTTCAATTTCTGCTACCCGAAACCGGAACCGAAACCGTGAAATAAAAGATGATAGAACCGAAACCGGAACCGGTGGAACCGAAAAAATATTTTTAATAGTAGCTAAAACACTATTCAGATACAACATAATTTTTTTTCTTTTGGAACATATTGCTCTTTTAATAACATAATAAACGTCAACGATCTTAAGAATGAAATGGAGAAATTTCTAAAAAAAATCTATGTTTTAATATTTTGTATATTATTGTAAAATTCCCGGTTCTCAAAACAGATTTTAGGAACCGAACCGGAACCGGAGTTTTTCAATTTCTGCTATCCGGAACCGCAGGGCTCTATCTGTTAGGACCACATAGGATTTATATTTCTTTCGAAATAACTTCAACAAAATAAACATTCTTAGAAGATTTTTACTTTAATTGGCATATTCATATCATCAATAAATGCAATCATCTTTCTCCCATTCAATGGTACAAATAAATTTTTTGCTCGTTTTTCTAAATTTGCTTCAAATATATCTTGTAACATTTTTGATGTAGTCTATTAAAAATTTAAACACATAAATAAAAAATAATGATTTCAATTCTATTTACTTGAGCAGACATATGAATAATCAGTGTATTAAATATATCGGTATCAAGTTTTTTCAGAACATTTTCAGCAATTATTGTTTTACCTGTACCAACAGCACCAACAAGTAAAACTTGATGTTTATTAAGTAATAAATGATGAATTAAATATTCATATCGAATTGTATCAACAGTTGGTACAATCATATTATAAAAAGGAATTCTTTATACATAAATAAAAATTTAATTAAATAAAACTGCAAAAATTTACTCAGAATTATATATCCATTCTTCTTTAAGTTGTTCTTCCCAATGTAACCATGTTCGATTAGTTGTATCAACATAAAATTCAAATACTGTATCCTTATTTGGAAATGTTCCTAAAATATTTTTGTTTTACTTTCATATAAAAGAAAAGATAGAAACCTTCAGTTTCACGAAAAATAATATCAATTTTTTTTCTTCCTTCATCATCAACACTAGCACCAATTGACCAAATTAAACAAAATACAAACCACATTTCAATCAAACGTCCTGATATTGTTTCACCTTCATTCAATTGAATTTGCATTTCATTAAAATACCAAAATGTATCAAATAATTTTGTTAATGATATAATGCCATTAAGTTCATGAATTGGTACTAATTCTTTACAATGAATGTATTTATATTTCATAATAGGTTCCAAATATTTGATAATACAATTCGAAAGCTCTGTTTGAAGATCCTATAGAAATTCGATTAATTTTGAGTAATTGTTGAAAGAAAAATTACCTGAAATATTTTTTGTTTTAACCATGATTCTAAATAAGGTTTCCATCCTAATTTTTTATAATCACAATAAACAATTCCTGCTCGAGAAACAGTTGCTGGTGATGCCATTGATAAATCTTCTGTTTCAAATAATAATGTTACTTGTATTGATAATGATATACGTTCTCCATTAACTAATGTTAATAATTTATTATCATCCATCAATGAATTCATTGATTCGATCCATGATGTATCAATAGGTGCATCAAAAAGAATTAATTTCTCATCAGGTTTTTCATCTAAAATAATAAATACATGAAAAATTATATTATTTTAAAATTGATTTATTTGTAAACTAACCAAGACAAACTTGTCTCATAATTGAACTAAGAATTCCATCATTCCATTCATTGGTTGCTAAATTAAATTGACCATAAAGTTCACCTAAACTAATCGCTTTTGGATTAATTGAATATTCCTGAAGTTAAAAGTCTTATGATGAATAAAACTTAAAAACAAAGAATTTCTAACCATGACTTTATTATATTCATTAAAACCTTGCTTATTCAATGTTGTCAATGCATATTTAAATAATTTCCATATGGTAGTTTTTCCTGATAAAGTTTTACCAACAAGCATTACTGAATGACGAGAATTATGTGTTTCATATAATTCAAGAACTTTTTCAATAGTTGTTTGTGTTATTTGTAAATTACATATATTCATTTCATATTCAATAGCTTCAATTAACTAAAAGAAAGAAACTTAAATATAGAAAGAAAATTTCTTTTACTTTCGAATAATTCATTTTAGGTATATTAATACCAGGAAATAAATCTTCAACTATATTTTTAAATAAAGGTAAATCTTGTGCCGTCATTTTTGGTGCATTCATATCAAGCATTGATAGAAGAAGAACCTATAAATATATGATGCAATTATTTTAGGTAATGAATAAATACCTCATCATCTGTCATTTTTGGATTTGTACGTTTTTTTTCACCTGCATATCGTAAAACGGCCTTAAAAAGATAATCAAAATTGTAGATTATATAAACATTACAAATGAAATTATATGTATACTGTTAAAGATCTTAAACCAAAATCATAATGATCTTGTTTTGATAGTTGTTGTGTCGATAATTGGTAAAGTGTATAAACTTTACGAGCTAAATTCTAAATTATAACTGAATATTATAATGAAATTTGTTTTTTATTTATTTTACTCTTGTATTTTGAAATCCTTCACTGAAAAGAAAATTTTCTGCAATATAAATTGAATCTGGTACAACCATTGATACTGGTCGAAACATTGATTTAAGATTATCAGGTAATTCTGTTCGACCAGCATAACCTAAAAAGTATTTTTTCGTTTTGTTTGTTGTAAACTTGCAAAATTAATAAACAACCTGGATTCATCGTAATAAAAATAGCAACTTGAGGTAGAAGTGGAATTTCTTTTCCTTCAAATATAAATTTCTTTTGTTTTAATGATAAAGCTGTTAGTATAGAATGAATTTGTTGAGCAACAACCGATAAGACTTCAATATTAATACGATTAAATCTAATAAATGAAAATATATTCGTCAATATGACTACTATATATATTAATATGATTTACTCATCGAAACATCCCCATGTACCACTCTATAAATATATATATATTTTTCTATAAAGAATAAATAAGAAAACTAACTTGAGCAAAACCCGAAAACATTTTTCCCATAGATTTATAATCAAGTGCTTCAGAACAATTTTGAACAACAACATAAATAGCAAAATTCTTTCCTAGATCTTTTATTGTTTCAGTTTTACCAGTACCTAGAAGTATATTCCTTATTAATACGAAAAAAGGTTTTTTTTATCAAATATACCAGCTGGTCCTTTAGAACTTCCACCTCGAAATAAATGTAATGCAGTTGTTAATGTAAGATAACAACGATCTGTTAATGGTGAAATTACTAGACGACTTGTACAGCCCAAATATTCCTATTAATATTTTTTTGAAATCTTATTAGAAGAATCATATTAATAAATACGTAGTTATAAGTAAATTTCGTAATTGTTTGACGAATAATACAATCTTCAGTTTGTTCATATCGTTCCCAATAAAACCTCAATTGTACTTGCCATTCAAATGAATGAATATTCATTGTTTGAGTTTTAATTAATCGTTCGATAATATCACGACCATGTACTTCTTTAGTAATAATACCAATAATACGAAGACGAAGAATTTTATCAAGTGATAAATGACTCATAGCTGAATAACGATCAAGAATTTTAATCTATAAACTCAAAGATCTTTACAAGATATTCTTTCATATATAGTTACATGAGTACGAAATAATTTTTTTAATGGTTTTAAATTTCCATCAACTTGACAATTTGATAAAGCTTTTGTTGTTGCTGATGTCCATTCAATTTCACTAGCTGTTATACAACATTGACTTGGCCAATCTTTAATCCATTTATTACGTTTTGTTAATTGTAATTTTAATGCTGATAAACAATTTTTTAAATATTCACGTATTGTAATTTGCATTTTAATTTCTAGATTTTTAAGCCAAATTTCAACGTTACCTTCTAATAATAAAGTTGATATTAAATTAATTTCTTCATTTTCATTTGAAATAATTCCATTAGCTAGAATTGTTTTTTTAATTACTAAACGTAAATTTTTAATATTATCAAAAAGTTTTTTTAAATGTATTTGAATAAGATCAGGTTGACGAGAAAGACTAAGTATTTCAACTAATTCTTCATTTGATATAAAATAAAAACGTGGAAATATCGAACGTTTTGTTTCTAAATAATCTTCCATTTTTTTCTGAATATTTTCTAAATTTCTCAATAAATTTTGTATTATTTCAAATAAATCTAAAGTAAAAAATTAATTTATGAACAAAATATCAAATTTATTGTTTATCTACAAACTTAATTTTGTTGCAACATATAATACATTTGGATGTTCACGAATTTTAACTAGAATTTCATCTTGCCAAATTCTATTAATATATTGAAATTCAGTTGTTTCATGTGATAATTGTCGTTGTACATCGTCAGAAGTAAATATACCTTCCATATATAACCATTGTTTTTGTACATCAAATAAACCATCACATAATTCCGATATTTGTGATATAGATTTTTCCCAATAATTAATTTCATTTTGAAATGGTTTTATATGACGAGTACCTTTAATTGTTGAAATTTGAGCTGTATGTTCTTCAACATTTTGAATTATTTCATCAGGAGCTCTAGAAATAAAATATTGTGATTACGCGATTGAAATTCTCAACTATTATTGAATTTAGTAATCTGGGGTGTACTAAAACACTGAAAGAGTAGATGAAGAGGATCATCGCAGAGTTGGAATCGGTCCGACCGGGCCAGACAAAACCAGATTTTCACTAGTTCATAATACTTTAAAATTATACGTGTTTTTCCAAGTTTTTTCTTACAAAAGTAACCTTTATTTATTTTTTCATTTTAAACATCATGCCAGGAATTATAATGCGTATCAGAGTAGGAACCGATCCGGCCGGATGGAAATAAATCTGTCCGGTTCCAACTCTGGATCATCGGGTAAATAAATCATTGAAACGGGACCCTTTTGAGAATGAATTCTAAAATCAGGGAGACGTAATCCAGCCGTTCATGTCAATTTAGTGCCTAATGACTCTATCAAAGACCTTTTTTTCAATGTTGATGAGCAAAAATTAAAAGTAAAATCTTTCGAAATTTAGTTGATCTTACTTTATTTTATAAACATTTGCTTTGTGTAATGTCGTTTCAAATATTAGATGATTCCATATTTGATTAATTTTATCTAACATTTGTTCTATTGAATATTCTTTTGTTGCATTTTCTGATATATCAGTAATTACTTGAATATTATCTTCACTAAATAAACCTAATTTTAAAAAAAGTTCCTTTAATTAATAAAATGTATACAAATGTAAATTAAGAATTTGTTCAAGTGTGAATTGATTTGATTCATGCTGAAATTTTTTTTCGGTTTCATGTTTTATTTGTTCCCAATGACGAGAACGCACATGTGGATTATGTAAAGATTCAATTAAAGGTATTATACGACGAAATGTATCAATACGTTCACGAAGTGAATCAAGAATACCCCAGGATTTTTCCTAAATATAAATTTTTAGTAATTTCATTGAATAAAATTTCAATTTTTACTTTATATTCTTTTGACATTTTTATTAATTTTTTATATTGATTTTGAGCAAAATCATTTAATTCATCAATATGTAACTGACGAAATTCAGTTGTTTTCCATTTTGTTAATATTTCTTCATATTCCTTAGCTAATAACCAAATTGATTTCAGTATTTCAATATCCTAGATTTTTTTCTGTTAATTAATTTCGAAAAAAACAAAAACAAAATAACCTTTTTAGTATTTTGTAAATCTTTTGAAACATTCATATCTATTTGAAATATTCGATAGGCAATTTTTAATCTTTTTTCATCATTTTCTATTTCTTCGATTTGTTCTTCTATTTTATTACAATCATTCAAAGCAATTGTTATAGACATATCTGCTTGATGTGGACCAAGAATTTTGAAATATTTTTGTAAATCAACTATTTCATTTTGATTTTTTTCATGTTCTTTTTGTAATTGACTTTTAAAAGTTTCCTAATATTAAGAAAATGAATTTAATCAATAACAGTATTCATATCGAAATTCGAATCGTATCCTATTTACTTTAATACGTTTAAATGAAGTTATTGATTCATCAAGTAGAAATTTATAATTATCCCAATGACGAGATAATGAACGATATTGTTCTAATAACTGAAAAAGAGGAAAAATTTGTAATTTTATCTAGAAAATTCTTGTAAATTAACTAACTTTCGAATCAATTTCAATTTCATATCGAATTAATAAAGTCATTTCTTCATCGATTAATGGTAATTTAGCTTCAATTCTTGGAATATCTACTTTAAGTTCATCGATAAATTGTTGATAAATTGGAATTTCATCATAAGTTTTAGGAAGAATATTTATTCTAATTAAATATAAAAATACAATTGACGTAAGAAATATATTAAATTTGATCAGCAAATCAACGCGAAAAAGAAAACTAGATAAAACACTGAATGTAGTAATGAACTAACTTAAACCTATTGGCTTTTCTCTACACATATCACCCGAAAACCGTTGTAAGAACAAGTGAAATATTATATAAGTTCGAAATTGTGAAAGATTTAATAAAGTGATTAGACATTATTCTCAGATCGATAATATCAATTGCATTTATTGAACATATTTCCTTATGATTGTACTCTTTTAGAGCTATAATAATCATCTTACGATACACTCAGATATTTCTCCTTACTGAACAACACTGATACATAATAAACTAGTTTTTGTTAAATTTTACTTACTTTTCTGTATTATTTGCAATTAATGTAGATATCATTTGAAGATCTTTTTCTAATCGAACTAATACAATACGTATTAAACTTTGTTGCCATTCATGACAAATTTGTACTAATGATACTTTAAATGATGTACAATCGATTTGTATCATTCGTATATTAACAATTGTCTCCTGATTATTTATATTATTTGCAACTTCTGTATATCTTTAATTGAATATAAAAAAAATCATATCGATTTTTTTCTTTTTAAATAAATTTTACCGAGCAATATCTGCTTCTAAACCTTGTAGATCTGTATTTTCAGATTCATAAACAGTAATAAAACTTTCTTTATCAACTTCCCATAATTGACGAAAACGAAACCAATTATTTTCAATATATTTTTGTATTTCTAATAGACAATTTTCAATACCTAAACTTATTTTATTTTGTAATTTTTGTTTCATTGAATTATTATTAATAACAATATAATAAGGCTAGAATATTAAACAAAAAAATATATATACAGTCGAATCTACTTATAAGAGCTTGTTTATCTATATGATTATAAATATGCATTTATGTTCTTCTTCTTTTTCTTTCCTGTCATATATATATGATGGATTTTTCCTTTCCTCCGTTCTTCTTTCTTCCATGTTCATCATCTATGGGGTTTTTCCTTCTACTTTCGTTCTATATATTGTTCCTCATTTTTCGTCGAATCTTTACTTTTCAAAGAATGGCATCTCCCAGCGGTAAACGTTGCAAATTAACGACTGAACAAAAATTTAGAAATTTGGAAGCACTGAAATCCAAAAAGACAGACCCTGTGGCTAAAGATTTCAACATCGACTATTCTACGGTTAAGAACATAAAGCAAAACGAAGAAGATTTCAAAGCGTTCGTCGATTGTGATAAGGAAGCCGGATGTTTTGGAAATCTTACAGGTGGCGAAATTTGCGATTCAGTGAGACTAAATCGACAAGGGAAGATTGATTTAGAGGAAGAAGCCAAAATTGTTGATAAACCGACGCCAAGTGTCTCTCATAAAGATGTGCTCATACATCTTTCGGTGGTTCGCAGGTATTTGGAAGAGAATTTTACAGATTACAACTCATTTTATGATATCGAAGACATGATCGAAAAGAACATTTTCATTAATCGTACTCAAAGTAAAACTACGGATTTCTTTAAGTAAACTTATGTATGTATATGTATTACTAAATAAATATTGACAAGAATCATTTTTTACACTGTTTTATATATAGTTCGCATAGAAAGGCGCTCTGGATACAAGAGCCACTTTTTGTTATAAGTGGATCCGACTGTATTTTAAAAAATGTATTTACTTCTCGTTGAAATGAATAATAAGAAAAGAGATCACATAAACGTGTAAAATGTTGAATTGATTCTGTTAAATTAATTTGACTTATTGCATTTAAATTTTCCGTTAGTTCTTCAAGTGATGGTCGAAATGTTAACTAAATGATTTTAATTCGTAATTGTTTAATTTAAATAAGAAATTACTGTATATTTCAAACTTCCACTTGTTGTTTCATTCGTAGTCAAACAAAGTTCAATATTAAGAAAAGGTGTCGGTATTGTTTGAATATCACCATTGATTATATAGGATAATTGTTCAAGAGAATTTGTTACATTAACAAGTAAAGCTTTTTCAAACATACAATCAATTGAACTTAACCAATGATCCCAACATTGAAGTATCTATATACAAATAAGTCATACACGAAGAAATTAGATCATAGATGTAATCAAATAAAAATGAAAGATGAATTACTTTATCTGAATTGTCTTTGAATATCACTTGTTGTATATGAATTCCAACTGCAATATCTTCATACATTTCATGAATAAGATATTGGCTTACACGATTAACTGACTTCTAAAAATTCGAAATAAAATTAATATTTATTTAATATGAGTAAAAACAAAATTTACGAGTGATTCAATAAATGTTGAAAAATTGAAAATAATACCAGCATCAGTTTTAATAAATAATTGTTGACTAATATTAACACATTTCATCGAACATTTAACATAATTTTCTTTAAAAGATGTAACTATATCACTTAGCTAATAAATAATAATAAAAGTGAATAATATTTTAAAATTTTTGTTTTTAAAACCTGATCAATAATACGATTTGCTTCAGAAGCGAAATCATGGAAACTATTTTCATTTATATAATTTACTTTTCCAAGAAAACCCGGTTGTAATTTTTTAATAATTGTTCGAATATGTTCTTCAAATAAACATAATTCTTGACCATGAAGAGAATCAATTATCCTTAAAAACAAATATTTTAATCAATACGTTTATTTTTTAGATTTCTATACTTATTAAATTTTCGAATAAATTCATTGGTTTCTTCTCTCATTTGTCGAAATGATTTTCTTGTATTATAAACATCAGTTAATGAATAAGGTATTTCATAATTTAATCTCATCCACCATAAACTTTCATTTAATGCAAGAATTATTTGTGGATCAAAATAAACATCAATGAAATATTTATTTTCAATATTTTCTTTTAAAAATGGTTTTTGTAATAATTTTTTCGGTTGTAATTCACTTGATAATAACCACCATTCTTGATAGATACGTTTTTCAATATTATCAACAAATGTTAAGAATTTTTCATAGGCAAATTTAATATCATTTTGTTGTATTAAATCAGGTAAATTTGATGATTGAATAAGAAGATTATAATTTTTAGTAATACGTTTGATTAAACTACGAATCCACATTGCTTTCGCAGAGTAATGTGGAAGAAATAGATCATAAATATTTGTTGTATTTTTCATATCATCTAATGTTTGATGAGCAGCTATTTGAGTTTGAATATCTTCAATTTCGGAAAGAAATAAACGATAAATATCACGAGTTTTGTCAATAAGAATATGATTGATAATCTAAGAAGAAAATAAATAAAAATATATTGAAATAATAAATACAGTAAAGCATACAGTTCGTGATTGAAAATTAACAAATATTTCGAGTATATCAATCATTTGTTCGATAGTAATTGCTTTTGTTATTGCTTCATTGATTAATTTAACAATAATTAATTCAATTTCATGAATAGATTCGAAGAAACTTAAATAAATATTCAAATACTTTGATCATCAAAATAACTAACGTGTATGTGCGATCTATACGAAATCTTATAACCGATGTTCTATCTAGAACTACAGCTAGTCATTGTGGTAAAGAAGAGATCGGATACTCAAGAGTGTCTCCGGAGAGCACTCTAAACTACAAAATCGTTGAAAAGCCGAACTTCTTGTTCGATCAACTAGTACATTTGTATATTTAACTGTCTTTCTGTAGTTCAATGTACTTCGCTACAACTGATTTACCGTTTTAACTCTTGAGACCATATTGAAGAAGCATTTGTAGAAATATCAAGCATATATTTTGAATGTCGTTTTAATAAATATAATGTTCGATCAAATGCTTGTTGACTATTTTCAAGTGTACGCTGATATTCAGTACCCTGAATACCACTAAAAAGTGGTAAATTTTCTTTTTGACCATTTCGATACCATCCGAAAATTATCATACATTCACAAATCTAAAGAAAATATTTTGTTTATTTATTGTCTAGCGACAAAATAAATAAATATACTTCATAGATTTCATTCAATCGCTGTTGAAATAATTGAATTGAATGAAAAATATCATCTTTATGTAAATTATTTATCATTAATGGTTTATTCGAATGTTTATCATGCATATTCAAAATCTATAATTTATAAAAATAGAACATGATTCATAAAAATAAAAATAAAAATTCTAACATATAAACATGTATCCATATAAATATCAATGATTTGAAAACATTCTTGAAGAATATTCTGTGTTGATAGAACATAACCTTGAAAAAGATTTTCAATGTTGATTGAACGAGAACATCGACTAATGATTTGATTGTTTATCTATATACAAGTTAAAAAGCAAATTTCAAAATTAAATATAATTACTAACTTTACTAATAATTAATTTAACTCTTTCAGGAATTGCAAAGAATTTTGAGTTATGCCAAGCAATTAAAATTCTATAGAAGATGTCAACAATTAGAGGTTTTAATTGTGCCAATGGCGCATCATTTAATTGAAGAGATGGTTCAGCAAGAAGTTTTAAAAATTTCAAACAGTCTTCAACATATTCAGTAAAACTCTATATTTATATTTTATAAACTATAGAATATATATGAAATCTTCCTTTACTTGAATTTCTTTTTCTACTTGTAAAAATTGTTGAATATAAGCAGATTTCGATATGATTAATACTTGAATTATAGTTTGTAGTTCAGTTCGTTGTAATTGTTTACAAATATTATGAAGATCAGTAAGACAATCTTGCCAAAAATGAATTTCTTCATGAATACCAGTTAATTGATTTTCTATACTCATTAAACGATCTTGAATAAGTAAAATATTTTTCAATTGATGATGCCATTTGAGCATAACAGCTAGAGAAATTTATATTTATTATTTTAAAAACGATATTCTGTGTGAGGATCTCTCGTTAAATATTCATAAAATACTCAAAACTTGGTCTTAACATATATTTCCATACAACAACAGCGTCAAGTCGAAAAAGTTTCATTCCTGTCGAGTTTTACGAAATAATCTTTATTGATCTTTGTACAAACTTCTAGATTTCAAAGACAATTATACCTTCAGATCTTGTAATAAATGCTTTATCTTTAATAAGTTCTTCAATTGTTTTATCTAATCCATCTTTTGGAATAAATAGATATGTCATAGATGATTTATCTTTATATTGTCTTTCATAAAATATGGCTAAAAATTGATTTAATTCACTAACAAAATCATTTTTAATCACTAGAAAATAACTCATTAAACCTAGATAAATATATATTGAATATTTCTGAACCTACTATCCTGTACAATAGTATTATTCATAAATAATGGTTCAAAGAGTGAAGATACAAATGCTGTTATACATGAAATAGATTTTCCATTTATATATCCAAATCGAATATGTTTTAGAAATTCATCAATTGATGTTATTGCATCTATTGCATCGTTTCTGCGAATGAAATAACATAAACTATGATTTAAATTATTGAATATAGTAGTTAATGGAATTGTATGAAGAAGTTGTAAAGAAGAATTATGTTGATCAACATAAACAATAAGAAGTTTTTGTTGATTTGATGATAGATAATCTTCTAGAATCTTTATACATTCCTCTGTCCACATGTCAGTTGTTAATTCTGGTAATTTAATTAGTTTTTGAACATAATCAAACTAAGAAATTTAGAATAATTATGAATTAAAATTCAGAAACTAATTACATACAACTGAAATATTGGTATTTGTCAATGATACATTCGATGAATGAATTTCATTGTTATATTCTGTTTCAAACATCGTTTTATCTCGAAATTTATTAGAATGATCTCTAAAATCGTACTCTGAGCGCAGTTTGAATTAATTAGCAAATTAGCGACATCTGTTTTATATATATAAAACATATTTTTTCTAAGAGATTTTATTTTTTTTCGCTTATTTTTATGTATTACCAACTTGAAATGAAGTACTTTCGTCGAAATGTGAGATAAAAATCAAATCTTTCTTGGTGCTTTATATGTCATGTATGATTCATGAGCATTGCATCATGTTTGTCTTGAGTCATGAGAAAAATACCTTTCATACATCATATATATTGCATCAGTATTTTATGTTTTTGACTTATTCAACAATGTTAATCGTATGACAACGTCGAGCCCCTTTTAGGCGCCTCAGCTTCGGCTACTAGCACAATTTTTCTGTGCTTTTTTAAAAGTAAGTTAACACAATACTATTTCAAATAAGTCTAGACAATTCTATTACGATTAAAATAAAATCGAAATAATATATCTAGTCTAATGCAATGTCATTTAAGAACATCTATTAATGTTTTATTATACATGACTGTATTGAATTCAAGAAAAAAAAGGGATACTATTCCTCTAATGATAGAGTTACGATTTGAGCATCTTATTTTGGTAGTCAATTGAAAAAACACATTTTTTCCCAAATATTTCTTATGTAGTATAAATAATTAAATTAATTATGTTTTCTTTTTCTTGTAGCTTAATTATGAACCTTACAATGGCATTCGCCACAAATACTTCCGAATTATCGGTTTCAAACATAAACAAACAAAATGCATTTCCAATTCAATCAATCCACCGACCTCTTAACACCCATCATCCATCATGGTGGTGTTAATAAGAGAAATCCCATCTTTACATCAGAAGATGTATTTCTCTCTGATGATAACGATGTTCAATTTTCTTCGATGATGTCGAAAAAAAATGAACATCTATTAGCATCCGAAGATATCCCTTATGAAAATAATGATAATAATCAACAACAAGATGATTTATTTTCAACATTTGATTTACCTGTTTTAAGTGACCTTGAGAATGTCACATTTGAGGATTATCTAACTAAAGCATCATTTCCATGTTCATCAATAAATAATCAAAATTCATCAATGTCTGATGATTCAGCATTTTATCCAGTAGAAGATTCAACATCTCCATGGATTGCTGGTGAATGTACCGTTGAATCAAATTATACGGAAGATATGATAGTACCACCATCACCATCACTTTCATCAGCAAGTCATACGTCTTCAACAGTTGAAAAACGATCAACAAAAAAACGAGATCTTTCAACAATTGACCGTAAATTAAGAAAAAAAGATCAAAATAAAACAGCAGCTGAAAAATACCGTATTAAGAAAAAAAATGAACGAGATCAATTAAACGCTCGACATGCTGAATTAAAAAATCAAAACCACGAATTACATTTTCAATTAGATAATTTAACATTTCGCTTAGAACAATTCAAACAATTATTTGTTGATGTTGTTCAATTACCAATATCACCAAAATAATCAAAATAAATATTTCTTGTCTTATTATTATTATTATAATTATTTTTATCCCTTATTTTATCATTTGTATAGTAGTTTGTTCGTTCTTTACGTTGTCCTTAATCATTTAATCAATCCTTTATTTTTATGTCTAACATATATGTTTAATCAATAAAAATAATTTTTTTCACTATAAGATCATTATTTTGGTCTCTAGTATAAATTATCGAAAAACTTATTTATATGCAGATATATTTTTATTGAAAATAGAAAAAAATAAATTATTTTAACTAAAAAAATGAAAACATGAATGAGATATTCATTGTTGACTTAGTAATGAAATACTTCAACTATTCCTATTTGCATTTTAAAAGAGAAAAAATCTCGCATCTTTTCTATTGTGTTTCGATATTAAAAATCAATGACAAATATTTAGGTAGATATCAATAACAAAATAACTTCTGTAGCGATAAGTAATTTTCATCAATAACGTGTCTTATCTTGTATTCAGTGGTAGTGTGACATGACAAAATTTTTACAAAAACAATATTTAAAAAAACGTTCATCTTGATTAGAAAATCATCGACGATTAATGAGTCGTAACCATCGTCAGTTGTCTTAATGGTGATCTATAATTACAAAGTTAATGTATATTATAACATTGAATACCGAATAAAGAGTATCATCATGCAGAAAAAAAATGCGAACGAAAGAGAAGCAAAAAAAAAGAAGGCGAGCGGACGAAATAAGAAAATTGTTTATGCACCTCATTACTATTTTTGCATAGAAAGCAACGTATGTGAGTTTCTCCGTTTTCTTTACCAAAAACAAAACCGAAAACATACATCATATCATACAATAACAGTAAATCTAACTCATTTATTCTTTTGTCATTTGGACTAATATAGAATGGAAGCAACTAAACCACAACCTATATCATACAAATTCATAATTATTGGTATTATTATACTAATTCTATTGATTTTATATGCAACAAGAAATAGTAAGTATTATATATCGAGAATTATTTGTTGACTAATGATCATTTTATGATATGAACATTTATTCTTGTTCATAATTGTATACTTGGACAAAAGCAGTTTTTATTATAAGTACTTGAAAGAAAATAAGAAAAACAATAACATTTTATTATAAGTTATTTCGAGTGTTTAACATGTAAAATGTATAAAGAAGAAAAAAATTTCGATTTTATAGAATAACAAAACTTTTAAGTATCATTTTTCTATTTTAGCAATTGTAGAAGAGACTGAAGTTGAAGAACCAAGTGTTTCACTTTGTCACATACGCTATCAATATGATGGATCATATGGATTTGATGATCGAACACTTTTAATATTATTAGCTACATTAAAAATGCATGACTTTATTATTGGACAACCTTTATGGGGTTCATCAGATACTCTTCTTTATCTTTGTGAACATCGACTTAAAGTAGGTTTGAAACAAGCACTACTTGATAGAGTATTACACAATGTACTCAAAAATGGTCCATCATCATCAGGACATCTTACTTGGTCATGTGCTTGACTACATTAGTATTTGTGTGTGTGTGTGTTTATTCTTTATTAAAAAAAAGGAATAAAATCATTTAGTGGAAGTAATCAAGCGAAGTGCAGTGAAATATTTATGTATCTTTTGACATAAGACTTATATGTATGTAATTCACATATAGAATCAATTGACAATATTATTTATTTATTGTAACAAGCTTGAAATTAAAATCTTGACATTGATGATAAATAACTGTATTGAAGAACATAAGATTTATACCAAAGTAATGAAACCTTTCATTTTATATTCTTTATGTATAACAAACATTTTACATTGAAGTGTTATAGTCAATCTAGGAAATATTTCATTCTATTGATAGTTAAATAGATATTAACAAACAGAATATTCTATTCGTTGTGAATATAAAAGGTTAGGTAGTACAGAAATATTAATTTCATTATATAATTTTTTAAAGAATAAGAATGTTTATTTCGTATATTATATTCAAAGTATAATCAAGACAATAGATAAAAAAAACAAAAGTAAAGATCAAAGTTTAACAGTATATGTTTGTTTTTGTCGAATTGTTTTTAAATTTCTTTTTGATAAACTATTTGGTGGTGAACTATCATTTGTTTCACTAGAGGAAATATTATCATTACTTATAGGTTCATTTGTTAATGTCATTGGTAAACTATTAATTGTTTGATCATCAAAAAATCCTGAATCATATGTTGAGAATTGTAATGATTGTGAACAACTATAAAATTGATGATGTTCAGCTAATAATGTTTTATCGAAAATTTTTGGATCTAATGGTAAAATATCTGTTTGACAATGACCAACAATTATTGAATTATTTGTTATGGGTTTAAATGTTTTAGTTGATTGTTTACTAGTAAATAATTTTGTATTATTTGTTTGAAGATAGTTTGATTGATTTGTAGTCTTTAATAAAGAAAGATGAATAAATAAATAAATAAATAGAAAATTTTATTTTTACTTCACGTGAATGGATAGAATAATTTTGATTATAAATAGAGTCCACACCATCAGTTATTATACCAATATCATCTTCTCGTTTTAACATTGTTGGTACACTGATAATAACAGATCCTCCAACATCAGTTTCATTTCCTAAACTTCGATCAGTTTGTTGATCAGCTATAGAATATTCTTCACCAGCATTTTCATGCATTGTTGTATAATTTGAATCATCTCCACCACTTTCTATTCGTTTATAATAATCATCACTATGATTATATTCTGTATGTATCAATGCTTGAACAGCTTTTATTGCCTAATTAATATACAATAGAATTAAAATAAATACTATATAGATTTACTTCTTGATGTTTTTTATTTGAATTTTTAGGTTTTGTTTCGGAATTTCGAAGAATCCTATCGGATGAACTAAATTCTGATGATTGATAATCATCAGCTTCGGGTACAGGTGAAAGTGTAGTAGCTAAAATGAAATATATATGATTAAAAGATTGAATCTTGTTTTTATCTACAAGAAAAAAATATACTAACTATCTACAGGAAGAGGAAATGAGGATATTTGTTGTTGTTGTATTTTTGGTGAAGCTGGAACCTGTTGATGACCATGATTCGATTTTTTATTTGATTGACGCATAAATTGAAAATGTGATCGAAAACTATCAATAGAAAATATTCTAATAGCAATGTTTTCAAGGATTCTAAAAGATTATAAATCGAATTTTTTCCCTATTGTAGCAGAAGGAATTTTCTCTATGTTTTCAATGTAGAATTTTATATAATCAATTAACCTTTTCGAAAAAGATGATAGTTTGCCTGAATTTTCAAGTATATTATCATTAGCTAACCATTGTCGTCCTTCAATCTTTGCCCATTCACCATGATTATCGATCGTATAACCACCTTGATCTTTTTCATCCCATAGTACTATTTCTCCTGCAAAAAAACAAAATCAATAACTTTTATGTTTTTTTTTCAAAATTTTCTATTTACCAACGGCTGGTAATATATCATTATTATTATTATTCGTTATATTAATTAGGCTATCTGTAGAATCACCTAATTTTGCACTATGTAATTGATTATTTGATATGCTTCGATTATTTGTTGATGATGGAAATGATGTAGAAAGTAAATGTCGTCCTTGTAATCGATGTCGATGCCTAAAAAGTTTGATTTTTTTTATATTAATAAAATGTATTTTAAATGATTGCTTTTTTTGTCCTACTCACCTTCGAACAGCAAACAAAATTATATTAATAAAAACTAACAGAATAACAAATAGTACTGATACAGTTACAATCATCATATCTAAATATAAAATTTTTATACTAAATTAAACATGTTTTTTTTTTCGTTATCTGATATACCTGTTTTACTTAACCAGCCGTATTCTTCCGAATCCTTTTTATTTCGTGGTTCAGTGATATTTGTTATTTCTTCTAAATAAATTGAGATTTTAGCTCAAGTAAATTATTTTTAAAAAAAATTTACCATTCAGTTGATTTTTTGCTAAAGAATCTTTACCATAAATTGTACTGATATTTTGTTGTGTATTATATCTTTTTGAAGATGGTGTATCGGCCATCATACCATAATTATTAATATTTTGATTTGATTTTGTTGGTAAAAAACTCATTTGTTGGTATTGTTTTCCTTGTGATAGAGGTACAATAGATAGAAAAGGATTTGTTGTTATTGTAGTTTGATATTTATTTGTTTCAACAGAATCAAGCCATTCAAAATAATCATCATCATAGTAATCAGATCGTGCTGTTGTTGTTGTTGTAGATGAACTTGATTCAATATGTGGCCATTTGAACCAATCAACAGTTACTGCATTTGTACTGGTAATAGGTATTGTACGTGTTGTATTACTTAGTTTCATAATTCTATTCCGAGCAGACAAACTAGTACTTGCTCTAGTTGTACTAGCCGTTGTTGTTATCGTTATAGTTGTTGTGCTTGTTTGTGTAGAAGATATTGATGTCTGAATGGTAGTAGTAGTAGTAGTGGTGGTGGTCGTAGTAGTAGTCGTAGTCGCAGTAGTAGTAAGAATTTTTAAAGATACTGTCGAAAATTTTTTATTATACCCCTGCCATTGCCACCAATCAAATGGACCATCCGGTGGATAATAAGGTGTTGCTGTAGGTATAGTAGTTTTTAACATAAATGATGATACTGGTAAATTTATCGTTGATTGAATGTTAGGTAGCATTGTTGTCAAGATTTCTGTGTCAGTGGAACTGTCATATACTCTTGATTCGTCAGTAACTGTTAAATGTTGTTCAACAGCAATACTTTGTGGTGAAGTAGTAATAGAAACCATTGTTGATGACAAAGGAATGATATCTTGTTCAGTAGTTATAATCATAGATGTACTTGTAGGTATTATAATAGTAGTCAATTCTAGAATTTAGATTTGTTATTATATTATAATTTTAATCGAAAAATAGATACCTAATGTTGTCGTTGGCGTTGTGATCGTAGTAGTCGAGAGGGTCGTAGTCGTAATCGTAGTTGTGGTACTAGTACTTGTTGTTGTTACAAAAACTCTAGTTCGTAGTCGTCGAATATAACGCCACGTAGAATTCCATTTAAAAACTGGTAATTCAGTTGTTGTTGATTGTAAAACTTTCGTTGCTGTCATATTGGACGAATTCAATGGATATTTAAGAAACCATCCTCGGGGTCCATAAGCTAATTCAAATGTTGTTAAATTACCATATGGATATGTGAAAGCACTGGCTAGTGTTGTTGACGAATTACTTTCTATATAAAATAACAAATCAATAGTAAAAAATTCAATCATTTTTCTATTCCTTCATTCAAAAGATTATCATATCATTACTAAGTAAAATCTATCAAATGCCAAAGTTTAGGTGAGAATATACGTATGTATGTTTACCTTGATCTAAGATTACATTATAATACTTACTAAAATTTCTATCAAGGAATGAACGAGATGTTGCAGCAACCGATTGTATATGCATTATATGATCATTAATTAAACCTTTTGGATTAGGTGGATCATTATAAACTAAACGATTCCAACCATGAGTATATGATGATGAAACAGGTGGTGGCGAGGTAAACAATTCTTCGGATGGTACACCGAGTATTTTTCGTGGTCCACATTGTAAATGAACTTCAGCATTAGGTTGACTTGCTTCAATGAGAAAAACAAAAATAATACTATGATAATATAAATAAATAAATAAAAATTCAAACCTTCATATATAATCCAAAATCCTCCACGTACAGTTAATGTTCGACTATAGAAATTAATATATAATGAATTTCCATCACTTAAATAATTATGTCCTGGTTGTAAATAAGTACATTGAGTACTACGTTGTTCATTACTACTCTGTAAATATAATCCAGCACCAGTACAATTTTCTAAAAAAAAATAAAATAAAATCTGTATATATTAAAATCGAAAATACAAACGATCATATGGAATTAATTGAAAGATAATAACAGAAAGTAAAAGACGATATTGTAATTGTGTTGATAATTTACACCAACAATCATCATTTGATGTATAAGGATTTGGAAAATTCGGTGTTTTTAATGTACCCCAAGCAGATGTTATTGCTTGTGTTGAACATATATCATGAATAAATACATCTGAAAACAATCATTTCTTTTTTAAAAAGAAATTCATTATTGCTTTTTTAATTCTTATACCTGATATACATTCAAAAAATGCCATTGTATAATCAACTAATTCATTATGACAATTTTCATTAGCATTATTTAAACGTATACGTTGCATATGTAATGTACAATTCTCTCTACCAGAACATGCTGATGTAAAACTTGTATGAATTTTACAATCCGCTTTATTTGAAATATCACCATGTACCATTGAAAAATGTTTTTGTTTTAAACATTGTAATGGTAGATGTGTTTTATTTTTTACAACAACATCAAATGCATCTAACATACGTATTTTTTCATTTGTTCCACAACGTATTGTCATGATACCAACATCATTAAAATTATGACAATAAATAGCTGTTAATGCATCTATTAAAAATAAAGAATAAATTTCATATCTTAATAAATTATTTATTAATTAATTTTACTTGTTAATGGTACAACAGGTGGTATCTGTGTACTGATTTGTTGAATAAAAAACATAAATAAAATAAGAAAATTTATATTAATATTCATTATTGGATTTGTTTTCAATACTGTCTGTTATTAATATATATATAAGTAAAGAGTTAATATAGTAGAAATTCTATAGACATAATAACAACGTATAATTTTGTTTTGTATTGATATCTTCGTGGATAATATATAAAATAACAAGTCATTGAACATGAATCTTCTGTAAAGACAGACAAAATATAAAGTCAATATTCAATTGTCGTCTCTATTTGATATTATTCTTTCTAGGTCATCAATTGTAATTAGGTCAAAATTAATGAATTGACTTTTATCTTTGATTAAATATATTTAATACTTGCATCTTGTTCTTAGAAGAAATTTTGTTAGAAATGACGCGACGATAATAATAGCGGCATGTTTAACAAAATAGTAGAACAAGTAAAAAGAACATGTTCATCACAAAAATCATCAATACTGTATAGATTAATCCTACATAGAGAGAAAAGAAGAAAATAAATAGACCTTTACTTGTCGTCGTCGTTGTTCTTTCTTTGTCTCATTTATATATGAATTTCGATTATTGATATTCTTATTCTTACTGTTGACGCGTGAGTAAATAAGAAAGTGAAGTGTACAATAAATGACATCGAGAACTATTTCCGTCGAGAAACGAAACGAAGAGTGTGACAAACAAAAGAATATTCTTTCATGTTCAGTTGTACAGATGAATCTTTTTACAATGATTTTACTAAACATTTAATTTTGAAAATAAATCTAAATAATACAATTATATTTGTTCTTTAGTTTTTTTTCCATTAACTTATTCAATCATTTTGTCTAGACATATCATTCAAGGCAAAAAAGAAGAGAAAATCTGATAATCACAATTGTTAAAGAATAGACATGTGCAGGTAAAATTAGTACGTATAATACAATCATTAGATACGTGTTTTTTTCGTTCTATTCAATCAATAGTTTACTGCTTAAATAATGAAATCAATGATGAAATCTTTTTATTTCTTAGAAGCACACGAATCAAATGATTACATATTGTAATTATAGATTTATCATAAACAAAAAAAATTTCTCATAATGAATCTTATGAAATAGTTCGAGTTAGTAGTATTTTATGAGAAGACATTCAATTTGGAAGAGCCAAGAATAGCAAAATCGTTAGTAACAGTTGTCTGTAATAAAAACCCATTACCTACTGATAATGTTAAACATACAAAAACAAAATAAAAGATCTACCAATTAATCTATTTTAGTATTATTCAATGCAATTCTGTGTATCTCATCGTTTGAAATGTTGTTTTTGTTCTGTTGTTGGTATAAAAATATATAAACTTTTACAGAACAAAAATATTAAAATGCGCACATATTGTCATCACTTAATATGTGATATTTCATAGACTACAAAAAAAAGATCATTGAATATGCTGACTTTCAAATGTTTTATTCTATTTTTAGTAAGCATTTTTAGACAAATGAATATTTAATATCTTGACAAGTAGAAAACAATTCTGTTTTCCAGACTTCAGTTGACTTTGAAGTTACATGGTAAAAAATAAATTTACTTAGGGTCATGTTCGGCTACAGACTGCAGAACGTAAAATAGCGATCATTAAATAATTGTTATTAACTCATAAATACGCTATGAAAATTTTAACTTTTCTTGATGAATAATCGTAGAGAAAGAAAAAAGAAAAGAAAAAAGAAATGGTAATATATATAAAAAGAAAGACATTGTATTAAAAAAAATCAAATCAGACTGTTTTAATAGGTAGTATTTTACGTCATTGTAAGTAAATGTTTAAATATGATATTAGTATATTTATAACTAATGTACAGATTCATGAGAATCAAAAGGTTTCTTTTTGATTGAGAGCAAGTGAAGTTTTCATATTTTCGTCAATAAATATGTAAATGTGCATGTATAAAAACAAATTATAATAAAGATCAAAGTAGTTGATGTCATCTATTATGGTTGAAATATAAATCAATTGATCGAGTGTCTAACTTCTAAATCACATAGATCAAAAAATGACGTTTTTATGAATGTCAATAAAAGTGCTTTGACAATTACAAATTGCTTCTCTCGTAGATTTCAGTGCTTAATACACTCATTAATATAGTAACTAATATTATATAGTTAATCATTATACTTTTGTTTATATATACAATGAAATGATAAAATTATAAATTCACACTTTTTAATATAAAAAACTTTATGAATTCATTTTTCTACTAAACTTCAATGCCATTTCTCTCACCTATATTTTAAATATAGAATACGATTTGATCTTTACATTGTTAACATAACCTTGACAACAATAAATACATGTGTTATAAGTAGTATATACGTTTTTTCTTTAGACAAGAATATATAAATGTAAGAAGGATATAATGATTATTAATGTAAAATAGTTGAGTGTGTGACACTCAATCAGTCTGCATTACGATCAAAATTTCTTTTTCTTTTTTTTTCTTCGTCGTCTCTAAAAGAAAAAAACATCAGTATATACACACAATGATTAAAATCGTCAAATCTTATTATTATTATTTCATTTCGATTATAAGAGATTTATTTTTTCTACTATTTTTTTTCAATAAAAGAAAAAATAAAGATTCTAATCCTTTTCGCAGATCGTAAGAGAAAATTCGAGAATATTATCGTTCAACTAACATTATAACAATGTTGTTTTTTCTATATATATTTAATTAATAGAGAAACCATAATATATTAATTCTTTTTTAGATATATATATATTTTTTTAATTTATTATTCACAAAATGTCATTTAAACAAGAACGTTTTCTTATTGAAGCTGTTGAACAATGTGATTTATTTAAAATCATATCTCATATTAAATATGGTCATAATATTCATATACAAAATAATCTTGGACAAAATTTATTAGTACATACCCTTAAACAACAAAATCATCAAAATCGTATATTTTCAAGAAAACGTTTTCAAGTTTTTCAATTTTTAATTACAAATTGTAAACTTGATCCACATGTATTTGATTATTGTGGTAAAAATGTTTTTAATTGGGCAGCAAATCTTAATTGTACACAAGAAGCACTTTATTTACTTCATTCATATCCAGGTGATATTGATATACTTATACGAGATCAATCTGGTTTGTGTTCATTACATTATGCTATTGAATATGGAAATGAAATTCTTGTACATGCTATTGTTAATTATCTTGTACATTATCGTATAAGATTTGATATAAAAGATAATTATAATAATACACCCGAAGAATTAGCTAGAAAATTAGGTTATGATTATTTAGCTGAATATTTAGCTGAAACATGTCGAGCAACAATATTTATGTCAAAAGAAATACCATTTCAACAACAACGACCAACAACTAATAAAAGTAAAGGAACAGTAGCTACAAAAAATAGTATGGCATCATCATCATCATCATCAATGACGGATTCATCAGAAATTTTCAATTTATTAGAAACAAAAATTGAAGCAGCAAGATATTCGAACGATTGGAAAACAGTTGCATCATTAAGATTAAATAAAAAACCTTCAAATGAAAAAAAATCTAATCAAATAGGTAAATTAATTTTCAAAATAAAAAAGAAATGCTCTTATTTTATCAATATTCTATTTAATTTTAGTAATACCAACTATTCAACTTAATCGATTACCAGCATCATCTATTCTTCCTAAAATTTCTTCAATTAATAATAATAATAATACATTATCATCAAATAATATTTCAGTTCATTTATTACATTTAATAGAACCACAAATATGTTCATCATATCGTCAACCATTTATACCTTATTATCAACCAACAATTAGTTCAACTATTGTTCATCTACCATCATCAATATCACATCGTAAACAATCAGCAGCATCATCAGCTCGTATGCCATCTGTAATGAAGAATCGTAAACGTGATTCAAATGCTAGTCAATTTAATGGTTCAGTAACACAGGATGGACAGGGTCGTCAAATTTTATCATCTGTTTCTAAACATCGTAAATCATCTATTACTCAAAATCAAGCAGTTGATAATGCTGGTTTAACAAAAATACGTTCAAAACATATGGTTACAGTTCAGAATTAATTAAAGTTATTGTTTTTTTTATTTGTGCTCATACTTAAGTTAATTTGTTTTTCAATAAAAAGAAAAAAACACTTAAACTTTTAGACTATCTCTGCGACTTCTCTTCTATTTATTTAATAATACTTTTTTGTATTCTTTTAATTTTTTTTGATTAATGAATATATTTACAAAATCAAGAAAAGAAAATTTCTATTAATTAACTAATCATACATTGTAAATCTAATAGACTTTAAATATATCATAATGAAATTATGAGTCAATCTATTTATAACAACAGAAAATTGTACAATTAATTCAAAGTTTTCTTAACTAAAAATAAATCTACGAAAATTATTTTTATTTTAAGACGAAACATGTTTTTCAAACCATTCAAAATTTTTCTTTTAAAATGTCACTGTTTATATTTTTATTTGGATGTCAAAGTACCGAGATGTGGTAAATGATGATTTTATTTTTTTGTTGTTGACCAATTCATATACTAAAAGAGTACAAATTCCTTTCACGAAATTACTTAATGAAAATGTTTATTTGTCTTATTAAGAGTATTATTGTTTCAATTCATAAACTATGCAATTTTTCATTTACGTAGGATGAATAAAAATATTGTTGCATGAAAATAGTAAATTGTCGTATTTATAGATTAGTAACAATGACTCATGTGAAATTAAATTTATTGTTCACATGATTTCAAATGAACAGAGATATGCAAACATAAAAACAGCTATAATAAGATTATTTTTATTTGATTACAATGTGTTTCGACTAAGAAACTGCAAATTGGTTCTCCACTTGTGTAATTTATTAGATAAAAACAACATCGCTTGATTTCAGTAGTACACGATGGAAAATAAAGATTTTGTCTTTCATATTTTGCAAAACAAATGAGAAAAAAATAATCTCTAATGAAATTTTATTCTGAAGTCAACAAGGATGTGATAAACATACACCTATACCAACAAACCTTGAGTATTTCGATTGTCATTAATAAGTATAATTTCCTTGCTCCAAATTTCATGCTTTTCAGTTCGACACAATACTTTTTTCATTCACTATGGTTATAAAATACGGCAAATGTGCCACTGCTATCATCATTCCGTTTTATGAGTTTAACAAAGTGGATATTTCTTTTTTTTTCTCTCTCTATCATATGCCTAATTGACAATCAACATACTATATACTTGTTTGTAATCATAAATGTTTTGTTAATTGAAATAATTATCCACGATAGGGCGGCAGCCTATTTTACAGACATTTAGTTCAAACAAAAAACATTTAACTGCCCATTATAGAAAATTTTACTATAACCTAATCTTGATTCGATATTATTAGTAAAATTCATATTGTTCAATGAATCTTCTTTCTCTGACATACCAAAAGGTAGAATTATAATAATTCTGCAAAAGAAAAAACATGACTATTTTGTATGCATTCAATATGTATATCAAATTGAAATTTTATCCGAATCTGTTATTTTCAATTAGACCACAATATTTAATTTGCATCCTAAATTAAATAATAATGACAGACATGTGATGATTTTTAGATCGCGCAAAAAAATAAAGTCAGAAGGTTTAATCAATCCATACATCACCTGCTTCACCAATTCTAACTAACAATTCTGTCATTAATTATCATAATTAAGCCAAACAACATCATTACTAAGCACGAATTGTCATTTCTCTTTTTTTAGAAATAGATATTTTCAATATGAATATCTTATTTTTCTTATTTCAATTTAAGAAACCAAAAAATAGAAATCAAATTATACTTCTTGTTAATTTTCACATAATTAAAAAATGAATTGATTTCCTCACACATCATTTTATTAATATGAAAATCATGATTTAATTGCACATTTCTTTTCCATTAACAAAACTAAATATTAATTGACTTCTAATATTAATAATAGACAAGAAAAAAAGACAAATTTTTTTTTCTCTTTAAATTATTTGACGTCTAATAAAAAAGAAAAAGAAAAAGTATTCATTCTATTATCATAATTTGATATAAAAATGTTATGTATCATCTGATCGTTTCATTCTTTTTTTTTTGACAATAATTAAAAGAAAATAAGTATATACGAGGACGACAACATGTCAATTTGATAATGATTGAGGCTAACATTATGAGAGGTCACACCGTATTGGTGATAATAGCAAAGCTTTGCTCTTTAATTCTGTTAGCAAATCGATAGACAAGAGAAAGTGTATATTCGATTATAGTAGAGAATTTAATCTTCGCTTTATTATTAACTAAGATATAAAATCACACATCATGTCAGGAAATTGTTGTTGACAGTAGTAGAGTAGCGAAATAGCTAATCATTGAAATGAACAAATAGAATTCACGCTTCTTTTTCATTTGATTAAAAAGAAATTTTCTTCTTCTCGAAATGAAAAAAAAGACAAATTTCCGGTAGAGCATTATTATTAAATGATCAATTTCAAATGAAATAGACTGTATATTGCATGTTATTCGATTTGTCATGTCATAGATAACACAATCAGGTGAGAAAAGCTTCAAATATATATATATATGTAATGATGACAATAATTGTTAATGACAAGATTCTTTTTTTGTTCTTTTATACTTTCATCATCATGTCATTTTTATTTGACGATGAAAGAATTTTTAGCTAACTTGCTTCTTCTATGGCTCGTTAAAGCTAATTGACTTTTCACAGCAGGATTGAGGAGAAACAAAATTGTCGTTACAGAAACTGCTAATTAAAATCAAGTAGACTCAATCACATCAAAAAAAAGACGCCATACACTTAATCTTTCAATCTATGTCAGCAGATGTACCGGTGTTTAACAATAAGAGATACTTATCTCTCTTTTTCTTTTAATAAAAAATCTAATTTAGTGACTAATTTCATCAACATTAAATACAGACAATCAAATCGTGATGATGCATTATCTTGCTATTTTACTTAAGTGACCCATCATGGGACTATTTGATGAAACAAAGGAAATAATATTGAATAAGATATTCAAATATATCGTATTTTCTCTTGAGATCTATAATAACAAGCATGTCAAATACTTGTGCAACTATCTTACTAAATTTGCAAGAATGCTGCTGTACAATAAAAATAAAATCAATTAAGTGGGTGTAGTTTTAGTTCAAAGTAAAGTATAGTCACGCATAATTTATTTGTGTCGTGACTAAATAAATAACTTTGAAAATATTGATCATGTTGATTTTTATCGAAGTACTTACTATTTATATGTGAATCTGTTTATTTTTTTGTCTTGTATGTATATTCAGAAAAATTCCTCATCGAATTTCATATAGACATCGATTGAATTTGTTAAGAAAAATGTTGAAGAATGACGATGATCATTGGTTGTACTAGTCTATAATTACATCCGCTTTTACTATTCGTCATATCGTTAGTTTTTTGACGAATAGAAAAAAGAGAAGAGAAAGAAAGAGCAATCAGAGAGAAAGGGTGACGTTGTTGATTAATGTTTTGCTTCTTCTCTTTCTGCTCATTTTACATTCTTTTTTTTTTCGTCGTTGTCGTAGTCGTCGTAGTCGTTGTTGCACTACCACCCTCCATTCATCACGGTCATTATTAGATTATTCATTAAATAAATTAAAAAAACAACGGAGTAGCATAGAGAAAGAGAGAGAGAGAAAAAAACGAGAGAAGACCCATCATTATTACTATTACTATTATCATACGAACACACAAATATAGATAGAATGAAAAGTAGTACAAACAAGACATCAACAACAAATTCTATTCCAATGATTCCACCAAATAGTGATGATTTAAAAGCAATACATTCAATAGAAGCTATATTAGGTATAAAGAATCTTGATCATCATCATCAACAACATTTATTTCCTTCTCATCTTTTACCATCATCAAAATTTTATCAACAAAAACTTGCAAGTAAAAAACGTAATGCAAATGAACTTTATCTTGATAGTAAGTCAATATATATAAGAAACAATGAAAGAGTTATTTTATTATTTTTAAATAGGTAAAGTTATGCGTCGTATAAGTGATGAAATAGATCCATTAAGTACTAATAAAAGTATAGGCAATTCGGAAGATGATATTGAAGATTTAGATGATGACGATAATGACAGTAATGATCGTTCATTATCCAATCATCATCATAATTCAAAAAAGAAACATCGTCGAAATCGTACAACATTTACAACATTTCAATTACATGAACTTGAAAGAGCTTTTGAAAAATCTCGTACGATATCATTTTTTTACAACTTTTTTTTATCTATAAACAAATATTTCTATGACATAGATTATCCTGATGTTTACAATCGAGAAGAATTGGCAGGCAAAATTAGTTTACCAGAAGTACGAGTACAAGTTTGGTAAGATATATATGAATTATTTCAAACAGTAGACAAATGCATATATATATTTTGTAATTTAAGGTTTCAAAATCGTCGTGCTAAATGGCGTCGACAAGAAAAAGCTGAAGCAAGTACATTAAAAATAAATCCTGATTTTCCAATGTCAAGTTTTCCTCCAACATCTCGAGCACAAACAAATCCATCATCCTCATCACCTGTTTCATCATCGATGAATATGGATCCATGGCTTATTTCACCATTTACAAATTCATCATCATTTTCTACAAATACAAATGGATCACATAATACAAATACTGTTCCATTTTATCCGACTAATTGTAATGTCTCATCACTTTATTCATCATCAGCATATCCAACACCACCACCACTTCATCATTCATATGGTTCATTTTCTTCGGATACAAATGATATCATAAATGAAACAACAAATTTAAATCCTAATAATAATAATAATTCAATTGCTCATTTACGTATTAAAGCCAAAGAATATATGAGTGCCATTATAGGAACAACAAATAATACGAAAAATCATCTGTTATGGCCTCAAGGTGTATAAGAACATTGATTTTTCTTTCTTCTTTTTTTTTCGCAAGACTGTATGTGTAAGCAGAGAATTTCTTATTGTACTGCTAAGATTTGTTTTCCTTTTTTTCTATTCATATATATATATAAATATGATTAAATGAATTAGCTATGTCGTTCTATATATATATATATATATATTCATTCATTTGTATAGTTAAAAAAAGAGAAGGTAAGTCGACGTAGTAATATAATTGCTGACAGACGTCACCATCGTTTCTTTCTTTTTTTTCTAATTCATTGTGAATATAATGACGATCAATTTTGTGTATGTATATTGCAAGCAGTTAGATGCACGCGACGAGATTAATAGGAAGGCAAAAGACTGAGCGAGTAGTAAAAGAACGAAAACTCAAATATTATTACTTCAATTAACGACACGCTATGTCAATTGTCTATATTGAAGATTCACCTGTTTTTTTCTTTTCTACTATTCAAACATGATCAATTTTCTGCTCGAATGGACTGATGAGATAAAAAAAAAATATGTGATGGGTCAATTGTGTGTTGATTACTTCATCATCATCACACCATACTAAGATGATAATTGATTTCGACTATACAATTGATTTGTTATCAAGAGAAATATTTCTAAATGAATTTTCAATACACACCTTTTGTCACACAATGATGATAATAGACCTGAAGGCAATAGAAGAAAAAAAGAAAAGAATTCTCAAAAGATATTATCAAGAAGATATAGGGAAGAAAAAAAAGAAGAAGACTTTCATGATATTTAGAATAAAAAGAATAACAACATTCTTTGTTTCTATATAATCTGACAATGTCATGTTCGAGAGATTATTTTAAAGAATTAATTTTAACTATTCAATACTGTTCTTATATATATGTTATACCTTAATGATAGATTTATATCGCTGATAATTATATAAATTATTTTCTTAATAAGATTTTCGTTATAGTCTGCTTTTAAATATATTAATAATAACCATATGAATACTTTTAATAAGAGATGAAATTTTATGCTGACAAGATCTTAATGTGTAGAAATGAGAAAAAAATAAATGTTATCTTTTAATAGAATATAACGAATGTAATTGGATAAGAATATTTGATTTTGACCGAAACAGTTATATGTCTTGTTCTAATGTAAGTATAATTCGTATGAAGATCATATAAAATTTAAATATCGATCAATCAAAATAACATTCTTCCAAACTATTTAATTAATTAAATATTAGAGTCTAATAAACATGAGATCTCAATCGTATGGATAAAATTCGTTCGATTTATATCTAAAGTTTTGTATCAGATGAACTTTAGTTAAAATGAGAAGACAAATATATTTAATTATTATAAGATCAAAATCATTTTTGTTTGACATATATCTACAATATGTTAAATAATAATGTGATAGTATTGTATTGCTAAGAATATCGTATCAAGAAATATTTTCAATTGAAAATAAATGTAAATGATTTTTAATATTTCTACTCTTGCGAACTTAAATGTATTTTGTCTATAGTTATATGGCATGATTGCTAGTTGAAAAGTTTTTTATAATTTCAATGTACAATAGAAGAGAGAATTAAATTCATTCGATTTTTGGAAATAAGTTTTTTTTACATCTATTTTTAAACTTTTTTCTGTAGGTAAAACAATAAAGATATATTTTCTTCTTCTACTCTATTTTTATTTTACAAAAACAACAATAATAATAAAAAAAGACTGTATGGTTTTTTGTATGTCCTTGAATAAATTCTCCCATTCCTTGGGTATCCTGTAGGATGTTGTCCTGACTGGATTTAGCGCATACTGTTGCCGTTTGATGGAAGCAGCATACAGTGCATTAAGTAGCAATTTTTTTATCCCACAAACATGGGTTGTCCTTGAAGGGGTGGTGATGCTGCTGCTTGTCGACGTTGCTAGTGGTGACTTTTGGCGGGTGTTGGCGCTTCCCTGCTTTAATTCAACCCCGTTTCGCCAATTACTAAGCTCGTTTTTTCCTTTCTCCTCAACTTTCACTTTCTAATGCTCACTTAGTACTTGAACATCCTCATCTTGAATATGGTGAAGACAACGCTTTATTTCGGTTTCGTTCGATGAACAGGCTTACTGCTTCACGCCTCCATCCTGGCTGAATTCAATCCTACGTATGCTCGAGATGGCGACTAGATCGGCAATGGTTTGGATTGTCGTTGTAGACCGATTACTATAGAAATAATCATCACATGGCAACCAGACTCCTAAATTTTTGTCATTGCATACGTACAGTTTTAACTTCCCGTGGTCGGTTGATAACACCTTCGAAGTAGCTTCCCACAGCAAATCAAGAGAAGTTTCATTACTAGTCTGATTGAATTTAGCGCTTCGAGCGAGCATCGCATAATCTGCCGGGGTTGTCAAGGAGAAGGGAATAAATGTCTCTATAACGTCTGAAATCATAACTGTATTGCTGTTGTTGATAAATTCAGTAGCAGCTATTTGTCAGGATCATTAACTATGTCGATCGTCGATTCTTCCGCTTCTTCCATGAATAGTGAATATATAGTCATCTTTATAGATGATTTTATTTGTTTTGTTTTTTCCTTTGTTCTCTCTCGTGTTTTCTTCTACCATTTCAGTTGTTGTTTTTTTCTAGTTACGAGTTGTTGCTCATGTTTTTCTTTTTTGAAAATAAACTGATGGTATATTGGATCCTAACACCATTGTAAATAAATTTTAATATCAAGTTAAATATAACGTGTGACGTGGAATGTGGGATATATTAATGAAATGAAAGTGTTCATTTAACCCTTTGAATACGGGCATTTTATTTTGAATAAAAGCTTTTTTCTATCATAAAAAATGCTGAAATAAGCTGTATTATTATATACAAGCACTTTCAGAAATGTATTTGAATATAGTAGTCAGCACGTATATATACGTGATCTGTAACGAAAGAGTTAATATAATTCCTGAAAGTAAGCGTTTGTCAATTTGATTAAATACCGGATAAGAGCGACAATAAATATTTATTCTCTTTTGTCTTATTGGTTAAAAAACAATTCAATCATATTTTATTGAAATGTTATTTACAAACAGTAAAAAGAAGAAAAGTATTTTCTTCTAGGATTATGAATGATTTAGATTCAGTTTCAAATTTTCCTTCATTTAATCTCACCGAACATCAACATGAACATCCAATATATAGTTCAACACCACTTGTAGTAGTTGAGAAACCACCTTCATCATCAACTTCATCTAGTTTTTTTCTACCCTTAACAGAGAATACATGTAATAATGATCAATTAATAAAATTAAATGAAGTCTGTATAAATAAAAAAGTTATATTTCTTCATAATAAATTTCGTTCGTATTTTTAGGATCTTTGTTTACTTGGTCTATTTGATTTTGTTCCAAAAACATTAAATATTGATCAAACATTATCGGCTTGTCGTCAACTAGTAAAAAATTATAATAAACTATCACATGATAAACATATTCTACATGAAAAATTAAAAAAATATGAATCCGAACAAGTTAAATATGAAAAACGAGAAGATATAACAAAAAATAATGTTGATCATCTTGAATTAACAAAAGAACGTTTATCTGATAATATTCAGACATATGTAACAAAAATAAGTAAATTAACACAAACAATTCAAACAAAAGATAAAGAAGTTTGTAAATAAATATTTGTTGAAGATTTAATAAATTTTTAATAATCATTTTATTTTGTAGATTATTCGATTAAATCAAATATTTGCTCAACAAAGTGCATCAGCTAAACATCAATATCGAACATTAGAAAAACAATTAGATAAATTTAAAGAAAGAATTTTAAATCATGAAAAAAATCGGTAATTATTTATTTCTATAATGTTTATCCAATCTAGAAAAACCTTCGAAATTCTGTTATGAAGTTTAATAATAATTAAACAAACGAGAAGAAAAGCACTATAGATACATTGATGTTCAGTGACATTTTGTAATTCAGTTTTTTTGAAACTCTCTTCTGTTTATAGACACACGATGTCAACAATTGATTATTCATGGCCATTATTTCTAAATGAATCAATTCCAACTGCATTATCCTCATCTTCTTCTTCATCTGAGTAAATATCCATAAAAATCTATCGAAGTTTTCTTATGAGTTCTTCTTTAGAGTCTTATTAAAAAAAATTTGTTATGATTATGATCAAAAACATCGTTTATTAATGATCGAAAATGATCAATTACGTCAATGTGTTATTGATATTAATAATCGACTTAAACATTTATTACTTATACATCGACATCCAACAGATAATTTTAATGAAATTTTTAATGATGAACAATCATTTGAAACACGTTAGTATATATTATTGAATAAAATTAGTTATTTTTATTTTAAAACTATTTAGAATTAATGCATTTACCATGTCATGCTGTTACTGAAATAGTTCAACGTCATTTTTTAAAAATCTACGATCAAATTGATCGATATTTATTATATGAAAAAGTCTTAACACTTCCATCAGAATATAAAGTATGTTTAATTAAATTAAATTAATCATTAAATAATTTCGTTTTGATAATTTTTAAGGAAATTAAACAACAAACAAGTGTACATGATCATTTTCTTGAATCTTAATGTCAAATATTTTCGTTTTTTATAAAATAAAAAATTTCCGTCCAACTTATATCTGTTTGATAGAATTATTTCATTTTTAGATTTTTATTATATCTAATGAGTTCAAAAGTCAAAGACGTCGCTAAAGCGGCTGCACCTGTTGTTAAACGTGATATTAACAAATGGCTTTTTCCTATACGTCAATTTCTTATGCTTGTATATATACATATTTTATTGAATATTTTCTAATAAAAGATAAATTCTATTTTAGCGAAAATTCACTCATAATCAACGTCATGAATTTGAATGGGCTAAGCGGTAAAACAAAAGTCGGAAAAATAATACAATTATAGGTTTTAATTTTATTTTTCAGAACACAACCACCACCACTTATACCAGGTGGTTTCGCTCATAAATTAAGTAAAAATTATTATTACGATCGAGATGCTCGTCGACAAGTTGGACAACCGCAAGTCGTTTTTTCAAATAATAATCAATTTCTTGCTAGTGCTACACAACCGTAAGAAAGTTCTTTCCTTCATTGAATTTTAGTTTTATTTTTTAATAATGAAATTATTTAGACAAATAACAGCTGGAGCATCTGCACAAGCACCATCACAACAAGCTGCTGCAACTACATCAACAGCTACGAATACTTCAACATTTTTATCAATTCTTGAAGCTGAAAAACAAACTGCGTCATTATTAACAACTCAAAGCAAGACTCCTATTCAATCACGCACACCTGGCAAAGTTTATAATTGGGATGGTTAATTATTTTCATGTATAATAGATGAACTCTTTTTCTCCTTTCTATTTTTTCCTTAGTTCTTATTCTATCATCCTCTTAGTTATCAGTATAACTCGTTTTTTCTTTTCTTTCTATTTGATCTAGAAATTATTTCTCTTTTGCTTTTGATCATAAAAAAACAAAAAGAGATTTTTTCTTCCATCAAACTAAAGTATGATTTATATTATTATTATTATTATGAGACATGATTCAATACGATTTAAACTTGTTCTTCATTAAAACAGTCAAATAATCAAGCTATATATAATAAGACATGAATAAAAAATGGGAATTTTATTGTTTGCTAATATACGGGAATAAATATCATAGACATTGTTTAGTCGCCTGTTAATTAAATCATTTCCTTAATCAAATATTTTATTCATATTTAAAAATAAAACGTTTAGTCTTTTGTATATTTCATATAGTGACGTCATTAAAAATTTATGAGTAATGAAGTTCAACTTCCAGATCATATTTAACCATCTGCAGACATTTATCAATTTATATGTGTGAAGATTCATATCAATAAACTCTCAAGTATAACCTCAAGTTCAAGTTAAAAGACTATGTTTATGCACTGAATAGTCTTAATGAATGACTAATTAGTTCAAACAAAAAAAGATAGTGTATTTGTTTTTTAAAAATATTCACTATTTTCAAAATTACGAATAAATTTCGTAATAATTACACATGCTTATCTATTAGTAACAATACAATCTTACTGTTTGAAGGCGACCCCTGTCGTTAAGTCACCTTCACTATCTCCCCTTTACGTATATGTTTATTCTTTGTTCTCACATTCCTATTCGACGATATAGAATCAGTTGTTGTAGTAAACTATGGAATCCTCACGTTTAAAAGTGGTAAATAAACTATATGACAAGCAAAACATTTTCGAAAGAAAAAAGACATATACACAATGATTTTGAAATATATATTATTTGACTTCCGTATATCATTTCATCATAAATTAGTCAGAGATGATTTTAAAATTCAAAATATACATCTTATTATTTTTTTATTGTTGTTTATTTATTTTGAAATAATTTAAGATTTTGCTTCGCTTTTTATTTTTTCTCACGTCTATCGATTTCAGTTTTGAAACTTAAAAAATATGAGTTCAACTACTGTCGCTCAACATACAACACAACCATTAAACTTTGGACCTGAATGGTTTGCTCGGTTTTCTTTTGTATATTTCATTGAATTGATGTTCTTTTTTTTTCTTTTTTTTCCTAAATTTAAATAGGCTTCGAGCATTATCAACGCCTGAATCAACAACACCTATTCCATCATCGGGTGGTGGTAATGGTGGAAATATTTTTAAATTTTCTGCAACAAAATATCGCTATTCAAAAGATGAAATCTTAGCATTACGTGCTAATGTAACTGAACGTTTAGCTGAAGATGTACGAAATGAGATATTAGAAAATTTAAAAGATGTTGAAAGTGTTTTTCGACCAAATATAATTGAACCATTAGCATTAACTACACCCTCGTCTGAGGAAAGTGTAAGTACTAAAGAATAAATTTATATTGTAAGAAATAAAATATATATATATATATGTATAGGCTAAAATGAATTCATTATCAAGTTATATTTCTGGTCGAACACCAGGCGGTGGTGGTCGTGGTGGTAGTAATTCTCAACAATCACAGCAACCACTACATGATTCACGAGGTAATCGAGGAGGAGGTTCAATGTCAAATGGGCGTGGAGGATCAAGAGGCAGAGGTAATGAAAAACATTTATCTATATATAGGTTTTTTTTTAAGTTTGAAGATTTCACTTTTTTTTCTTCTTTTTTCTAAAGGTGGACGTGATAATACTTTTGGATCGAATCGTGGAAGTACCAATGCAGAAGATAATGGAGAAAATGGAGGCGGTGGTGGTGATGATACAACAGTATCATCATCATCATGGTCTTCTCGTGGTGGTTATCATTCACGTGGTGGTGGTGGTAGTGGTGGTAGTAGTGGAACATTTGGAAATCGAGTGCGATCTTATGATGATCGGTGAGCTTTTCAGTTTTAAAACAATAAGAAATGTGTTACAAATTATAAGAAGAATTTATTAAATCAAGCAAATCTGACATTATTGATCTTTTAGTGAACCATCGTTTCGTCGTGGCGGCGGTACGCGTCAAACATCTGATGGATGGCGTCGATCGAGAGGTGATGATGATGATGGAAATAATGAGCAGAATGAAGAATCATCAGCAGCACCTGCAAATGGTTCATCATCTTGGACATCTCGAGGTGGCCAAACACGACGAGGTGGAAGCAGTAATGGATCAATGGAACATCGTACAAAATCGAATGATAAATGGAATCATAATGAAGAACGATCTGGTATAGAAAAAAAAGAACAATATGATTTTGAAAGTTCAAGGTCTTTTTTCTTCTTCTAAAAAAAATAATTCAGGTCCACCAAATAGTTATGAGACCAATCAACAACGTGGATGGCGTTCAAATGCACCTGTACCTGATCGTGATCTTAATTCACGTCGTCCTCAACAAAAACGAGATCGTTAGATTAAATTATTTAATAAAAGTAATTTTTAAATAATAACAAAATGTTTTATTTAGGAGTGCCTGAATGGATGGAAGATGATAATAATTATGATCCTCAATTAAGTAATGCAACATTTGAACAAGATGGAACATTTAGAGGACCATCATCAACACAACAAAATAATAGTAATGAAGAACAAAAGCAACAAATTCAATCTTCAACTGATGAAATATCATCACGTAAAAAAGTTGTAAGTTACAAAAAGAAAACAATTATTTAGAAATTTTAATTATTATTACCTTCATTTTAAGGTTTCATCCAAACAACATGAAGATAATAAATTAGATAAATCAACACCACCACAGGCAGATACAGCTGTTATCAATATACCAACAAAATCGGAAACAAAATGTATATCATTGTTTTTTTTTCTTTCTTTCTATAATCTATGATAATATTTTAGTACCTGAACCTACACCTCCTGTACAACATACTATTTCAACATGGGATGATGAATTTGAACCGAGTGATGTAGCAAAAACTGTCGTTGAATCAACTCTTGCTGAAGTAAAAAAAATTTTTTTATATTACGAAAAAACAAAAGAAATACCTTTTCTTTTCTAAAAATGTTTTTTTAGGATCATGATTATTCTCCACCAATGGCTAGTCATCCAACTCCACCTGCTATACCAATTATACCCCAACAACAACGAATACAACCACCAGTAGTTATTGATGATAAACAATGGTATTATAAAGATCCACAAAATACAGTACAAGGTCCATTTTCATCAGCTGATATGGAACGTTGGTTTGCAGCTGGATATTTTACTATTCTTTTGCCTGTTAAACGTATGGGTGAAACACAATTTTCAACTATTCAACAACTAACAAAAGAATTAGGTCGTTTACCATTTCGTACTGATGTTCCATCACTTCCACCACCTGTACAACAACAACAAACGATTGTACCTGAACCACAAAAATTTAATCCAATGACATATGTAGCACCATCAACTGCAGCTAATACTTATATTGATGATTATATACTTCAACAACAACAACAGTCAAGACAAAATGTGCCACATTCAATGTTATTTAACAGGTACATTTTAAACAAAATACTAATTTTAATTGTTATATTTAGAAATTTTTAATTGATGAAAGGAAATCAATGACGTATTTCCTTTTTTACTAATTAGTTCATGCGTTGGAGTTAGTTCCGTTTATGATGAGATGGCATTAACGATTGACTAGTGACGCGTATAAAATTAGTCTCTCGTTTCCATGATATACATATTGAAAAAAAAATGCTCGAAATTATCATGTATAACGAGATAATTATCCACTGTTGGAATATCTATCTACTAAAAAAAATTGCTACGTGTTTCATATACAGTTCACATTTTCTATTAGAGAACTTGAACTTCAAGTTCACATCTAAAGGAAATATCAAATTCAAATCTGATTAGATTTATATGCGATAAAATAGTAAGGAATGACTCTTTTTTCTAAAATTAACTAATAGATAATTACAATCTTGATACTTTACATGATAAAATATTATCGAAAAAAAAGTGTAGGTCTCTACCGTTCCTTATGTTCTATTTAATTATCCTTGTATGATCAGATTCAAATTATTCGTGTAATTACTTTAAAAAATATTATCTAATATCTCAATCTGTATCCTTTAGACAAGCATCAGTACCTGTATCATCAACAGATCGAATACCGGTTACATCTCCATCAATTATAAATCCTCAATTACAATCATATTTTTCTTCTCAACAACAATCCCAATCATCTTCATCTCTTTTCCCATCAAATCTTGTTAATGATCCGGCATTAGCCTTTCAACCACAATTACAACGAAGTATATCTGCAACAAATCAACAACAACAACAACAACAACAACAACAGCAACAACAGTCATTATTTGATGATGTTCAACGTCCATTTCGTCATATTGCTTCTCAACCAAATACGGCATCATTCTTTGGTGAAAATGTATCACTTGCACAGTCTCAACAACCAAGTGATATCATGTCACGACTTGCAAAGGCAATGCAAAGTCATGGACAACAACAACAAGAAAAAAGTGATGAACAACGTCGAATGGAACAACAACGACGCGAACTTGAAATTGAACGTATAAAATTAGCACAACAAACTGAACAATTACGTTTACAACGTGAAGAAGATGAGCGTCGTCAATTAGAACAACAACAAAGACTTGAAGAAGAATTACGTAAGAAAAAAGAGGCAGTAGTTGCAAGTAAACAAATATTAGATCAGATGAAAGAAATGGCTAAAACAATGGATCAGAGAAAACAGCAACAACCACAACAACCTCAACCACAAAAACAACAACAACAACAGCAACAAGTTAAACCACAACCTAAAGTTGAAGCTGATGCATTTTTAGCTTTTCAACAATCTCTTCAATATCAAAAAGAACAACAATCTAAAATTGAAGCACAAAGGTAAAGAATTATTTTTTTTGTTAATCATATGCAGTATTTATCTTCTTCATAATTTTAGAGAAGAAAATATTCGTCGTTATAAACAACAAATACAAGAACAATCTCGACCAACTTCACAACAACAACCTCAACAACAACAACAACAACAACAACAACAACAGCAAACATTTAAGTTACCAGACTCAGCCAATTGGGCTCGACATTCATCACAAAGTAATGATCAAAATCAACCATTAAATTTTGCTGAAATTCTAAAACAAGAACAAGAACAAGAACAACGTGCTCGTGAAGCAATGCTTGCTGCTCAACAACTTGTATGTCAATATGCACTAAATATTACATTTGAGATTATCATAATATATATCATATTTTATTTCTAATAGGCTAAATCTGAGGCATTAAATATTCCAAATCCATCATCATCAGCTAATAATAATAAGCCTGGTTCATGGGCTCGTACATTATTTGCTGGTAGTACTGGAAATATTAATACATTATCAGCATCAAATCATATGTCATTTGATCAAGATACAAATGAAAATTCATTACCTGAATCACCAATAACATCTTACAATCAACAGGCAACAAATGCGGTACTTTCTATTTTAAATATTCATGTATGTTGTGCTGTGTTTTGTTTTATGTTGCATGGCTTTTATTTATATTATTTATTCGATATTCAACAGATAAATACTAATAAGAAAACATTTTTTTTTCTTCTTCTCATTTAGCCAAAATCTCGATCAACTAACAGTCAACCATCAACACCATGGAGTTCATCAACAAATTTACCTAATAATACATCACTTCAAGATATTCAACAACAACAACAACAGCAACAACAACAGTCTCAAGTAAATCAAAAAAAAAGATTTAATTATTTATTCTTTAAAAATTAATTTCAGGTTGAACCAAAACCAAAACCACAACCTCAACAACAGCAACAACAAGTATCTTCTGGTAATACAACACCAGCATGGGGTGGAGTATTTCAACAGTCGACTTCATCTCCACAAACAGCATCCATGTTTTGGGATGATAATGAACCTACACCAGCAGCAACTAAACAATCTACAAAAAAGAATGCCAATAAACCAGCGTATGTATTCAAATTATTTAAAAATTATTTAAAATTTTTTTATTCATCCAGAACGCCATGGACTGAAATAAAACCATCTGCAATACCGCAATCAAAATCAAATTCAACACATGCTGAATTATCGAAAAGTGAACGTGAAGCAAAATATTTGTTTACAACAACACGTACTCAGGATGCACTTTCAAAATGGACACAAACACAATTTAAAGATAATTTACAAGCTATTGATGGTAAAAAAATGTTCTATTCAAAATTCAATTCTTTCATTTATTATTTTTCAGTTCCAACACTTGTTCAATTATTAAAAGATATTGACAGTGCTGAAGAAATTGTTGATTATATTCAACCATATATTGGTTCAGCTATCAAAGCTAAAGAATTTGCTAATGATTTTATAATTAAACGTAAACAATTAGCTAATGCTGGAGTATGTTATTTATAATGATAATATTTTTTTTAGTATATTCATCTATTTAATTTTAGCCGGAAGTTGATAATGAACATTTGAATGAATTAGCTATGGCACCAACATCAAGAAATACAAATTCGGGTAATGGTGGTGATGAAGGTTTTCAATTAGCATCAAGTAATGGACAAAAGAAAAAAGCGAAGAAAATGAAAGGTCAAAAAATCGATGTTAAACAACTTGGTTTTATGGTTAATAATCGACCAGAACAACGAGATGATATTGATAAAGTACAAATGTAAAACATCAACAATTAAAAAAATTATCTCTCGTTTACGCCATGTGTATATATTCTATATCTTTTTTCTTTCTTGTCTCTTCCTAACGTACTTTTTTTTTATTACTACATTATTCACCATCATCATCATCATCATCATCATTCAGAATGCGCGCGCTTCTCTCTATAAGCTTTTAAAAAGTATATATGTGTGTATGCAGTTTCTTTTTTTTTCTTTTCTTTTCTTTTTTGTTGTCTTGTTCGGTTGCGCGCTGCTTAAATATCATTTATTATCAACTGTAAAACACATACACACATGTTCGTTCGTTCAGTTTTTTTCTTCTTGTTGTCTGATGTTGTTGGTTTTCTTTTACTATTCCCTACTTCTATTATTATTATTATTATTAACGAAAAAAAGCCCGAACAGACAGAAAGATTACATGAAAATGATTTTTCAAAGAAAAGATAAATGATTGAAATGAAGAATTTTATTTCTTAAAATGTTTATAAATATCTGAAACTACTGTAAATAGATTATTTGATGTCAATGCAAATGAAAATTAAGACTTTCTCTTTGCTATGGATGAAAAGTGATTTCTGTTATAGCTGTACTATAATATGTAAGAATTCATCAGAACTACTGTAATTAGACAAAAAAAACGATGAAGTTTGTAATCCCTGCATGGACGGAAGGGTCAACCATGATCCACTGAAGAAGGAAATGACACCCAACATATTAGGGTAAAAATAATTTTATCTTTTCTTGTCATATTCGATAATTAGAAAAAAAATCAAAAAATATCTTTATTAAATAAATATTTCTATTCTTACAATACAATAAAAGTCTATATTAGAATTTGATTATGAATAATTATTTTTTATATGCTTTGAACTAAATATAAAAAGAAAATAAATTATATTTTAATATTTTATTGAACTAACTCGTTCAACAACTTGTTGACAAAATAATTGTTGTTGTGATGTCATTCGAATTTTCGATTGACTAAGTCCTGTAAGTAATTTATATAAAATTTCTGATGCTTGTTTTGTTTCTCTATGAAAAATATAAACAATCTTTAAAATTATCTAAGAATATTTTTACTGAATCATTTTATTTCCAACTATAGCAAGTTTATCAAATGGCAATTGATGTTGAACAGTATCAGCCTATGAAAAAAATAAGCATTCAAATTTTTAAATCAATAAGATTATCTATTTACTTGTCGAAGAATTGTTTTAATGCAGAGTTCATTTTGTTTATTTAAAAATGTATTACGCTGCAAGCAAAAGTTGAATAAAGAAATTTCGAATTCTATTATTTACTTGATCTAATGTTGCGATCATTTGTTCAATAGTTCGTTGTCGTGTTTGATCTTCGAACCATTTTCGAGCACGACTATTCGATGATATCATAACATCAACATCATCATTTTGTTTCTAGAATGGATTTAAATATAGATATATATACATATATAAATTAAAATTTAACCTTTCGTAAATCCATACAAGTTAAATTGGTTGATGAACATTGACAAATTTTACATGTTGGCATTAAACCTTGAAATGCTTTATAATAAATGAATGAAAAACAAGAATTAAATAAATAATATGTTCGTTTTACTTGTTTGAGCACATTGTTCACAATAAAAATGACCACAACTAGTAACAAAACTTGCTCGATTTATATTCTGAGGTATCATTAATGGACAAAAACATAGATTACAATAGAATTGATTTATTGGAGGTTTGAAATTTTTTGTTTGAGATGACGCAAGTTGATTATTATTTCCTATATTTTGTCGGAAAGATGTTACAGACATCGACGATGAAACTGTAGATAATCGATCAGAATTCATCGAAAAAATTATACTAATTATTCAAACTTTTAGTCGTTCTGTATATATATATATGGACATATCCAACAGACTAAATCGAGGACAAAACAACGGAGAATATATACAAAGTTAATTGATTTCAAATTATCAACAGATAGGATATTATATTATGATCCTTAATGAAATAAAAACTTCTGTCTTATATGTATAAATAAATTAAATTAGTAATGTATGGATAATGTAACATATTGAGAGTTTAGATATTGTACATGACATGTAATTTTGATGTACAAAAAAAATGTGTTTGATTTAAATAGATCACTTAGAAAATGTTAATATATTTATAAATGTATACGATTAATAAAAGCAATCATGTCACATAGGATATAAAGAGATTGAGAAGACTCATGATTTTAATCAGCAATTTATACGATTTAAAACAACATCATTTCAAAAATCGTCATCTATTCAACGAATTTCTTAATCAGATAATATAAAACATATAAATCTAAAATCTATATTTCCAATTCATTAAACAAAATAAGATGAATAATATTATATCTTCTTAACTATTTATATCCTATTGATTTCCATATGAATAAGAACTAGTTCATTAAATCACAATTGCTACTATTATACGATAACTTTACGTATAAATGCGTGTCTGGTTTTAAACACTAATAGTGAAGTATCTGAATTATGAACAAATATATTTCAATTGTATAATATTCATACAAAAAAGCATTTACTCTTACTTTTAGTTCTATATATCCGAAGGGCATATATTCTTTTCATCATTATTATGAGACAATAGGTATGTATTTATTACTAAAGGGCTTATGGATAAGGGGGTCGAACAGTCATTTATTATGATCTGATCGCTTTGACACACATTGAAATAGAAGGGGAGGAAAACGTGATAGTGAAGCATTCCAAGAATCTTACAACGACTTTACTAGTTTATATGTTTTATATCCTTGTTATAGTTAATGTTCTATTATTTATCAAAAACAAGTAATAATTGAACTGAATATAAAATATTTGAAGTAATTGTACTTGTATTCGAATACTCTACATTTTAGATAAAATCTTTCTTCTCTTGGACAATTTCTAGATAAGTATTTCTGCCCTTCGAAGATTGACCAAGTAGATAATTTCATTCGACTCTCGTTTTTATGTAAAACTACAGCGAGATATACTTGATAATGATACTGTGATAGCGTCGAACACATGTTTCAAACTAATCGAACTTGTACTCAAATAGGTCCATACTTCCGGAGTTCTCAGTAATATATTAACTAGAAGATATAATCATATACAGCTGTTTCTTTTTCTGATAGTTTCAAGATACGAAATCAACCAACACTCATAAAATTGAACTACATACAAACATATTAAGAACAAATTCATTCATTGCTTAATGATAATATAATAAAACAAATTGTGCAAATCTATTAAATTCATTATGAACAAACAAAATAGTTTTAAATATTTGAAATAAAGTAAAGTTTTCTTTTTCTTATTTTTAATCCATATGTGATGATGAACTCAATGCCGAAGGAATTACTTGACAGTTGTGAATACTTTTCATTCATAGAGATGATTTCGTTTGTTTTTTTTGAAAATAATTGATTTTTTCTTTCTTGATTTCAATTTTAAGTTAAAGATAAAGTATCAAACAATTCATTTCAAGTAAAATCTAATTCTCCCACTTAAAAATCAAGTGACTCTTATTTCTTCTCTCCTTTTTCTTTACCGATCCGATTTGTCAATAATCTATACACACCAACAGAAAATGAATGATTTGTTATTCAAGTACTTTAAAATGAGAAGAAAAAAAATGAATTATACAATAATTTGTTTAAATATCATCATACAATAGACGAAACTAGAATCAAGCTGTGTAGCAAAACATTTTCTTCATACAATCAATCAATAATTCTTTTAACATCTACATGCAAAAGATTTAGATCATGATGACAATCGACTTGATAATCCTCTTCTTCTTCTTTTTTTCGTAGTTAATGTGTATACACACGCAGGTGAAAGACAGACCATACGATTTTTTTTCATTGTGTGACTATTAAGTGGACTCGTTCTCGTGCTACACGAAAACACAGGAAATATTAGATGTATATCTTGATTGATGGTAGGTGGTCGTCGTCCATTAGAATTGAGTAGCTCTTGCGGTCATTTAAGTAAGTACCACTACTACGAGTAGTGCTATCATCACTATTCTTTCTTTTTTTTTTCAATAGTGAAGAGTCTAAGTATCATCACTTTTCATACTTTTATATGTGTAGATCGTTTGTTGTTGTCAATCACCCTTTTTCTTCTTTTTCTTTTTCAATCATCTTAATCGTCACCTAAGGTTTGCTTATAAACTTCATCAACTAAGAATATAAGATCGAATTATATGAAGAGAAAAGAATACAGTCGTCTTATGTTAATCGAAACAACGAATGTAAAGATCATCTATTCATTCATTTTCTTTTCTTTCTTACTATTATATACACGTCTATTAAATGACAATCTATAGTTTATATACATAAAAGAGAATATGAAAAACTTGACCATTATCAGACCCTTCTTCTCTTTTTTTTTCTTTCATTTTTTTACTTCACTTTCACGCCTAATTGCTAAGGTAAATGATGAGTCCAATCTATATATATATGTATATGTATATATATATATATATATATATGTATAGATGCGTATACGTATAAATGAGCTGGGCGGACAAGACATTGAGAGAGAGAGAGCGCGCGCGAGAAGAGAGGAACTTTGATCACTAACGAAATGAATATATGTGTATGATATACCCAGGTAGATTGATCGATATTGTAATGTGATGTTCAAGCGTATGTACCATACGTCGTTTACACGATCTTTTCATTCATTTTGTTGAAATGAGTAAAATGTAACAGATTTCACAGCCTTTGACAAAAAAAAAATTTTTTTTTGATATATAAACGATCGAATATTACATCTAATCGAGTTTTTTTTTCTGTGAATATGATACTCATTTATTTTCAAGGGACAAGGTTGACAATATATGTATATATATATATATTTTAAGTATATTTAATGTTTCATCTTATGACAACACGATCGAATATCATACATCAATAAAAAAAAAAAGATCTTCTAATCACATTTTTTTTTACTTTTATGATACAATTTTTAGAGACGAAAAATTAATTTCTCTTTTTTGATTTTCTTTTTCTTTCGATAATTGTGTTTGTATTATATCGACTTCGCGCGTGTGTGAGCATTAGTGTTCATTTTCTCTTTTTTTTTTGTTGCTTCTTTTTTTTTACGCGATCGCACGTCCTCTGACCGCCCCGTGATACATAAAATGTACGCGCACATCGTCATCACCCTTTCTCTCTTTATGATTACATAACTTTGATCTTTCTTTCGCTGTCGGTTACTGCTGTTTTTAACAGATGAATAGCTAAATCGGACTGCTGGGTTGGAAGTCAGTCTTCTTTCTTTTTTTTTCTTTCTTTTTCTTTTTGTATTATTACGTGTTGAGCTTCTTTGTTTGCTTCAACATTTTGTGTAACAACGACTTGTCACACAAAACCAACCCAAGCACCTAATTAAGTTTGACACATTTCTCATAATAAAAACTAAATTGAATTACGTTTTTTTTCTTCTTTCTGATCGATATATAATAAAAAATAACTATATAATTTTAATAATTCCAAAAGAAAAAGGATATCTATATGTTGTTGTTATTACTTATTAGTAGTTTGTACTTTTCCCTTTTTCTTTTCTTTTTTTCTTTCTCTATATCCATGTCTCTCTCTCGTTCTGTTTTTCCTTTTCTTTGTCGTATATTTGCATGATGTTAACATAGCTTCCGATGCCATTTTAGTAGATGTATTCGCATGTATAGATCTAACTAACGTCGTCATTGATCTTAACACGATGAGATAGGGGGAAGATAATTATTCATATAGATAGAAGTAAACCAGACACTGATGAATTTGTTATCTATATTATTGTGATTCTCTTAGTAGCCATTAATGAAGTTTGTATACACATTAGACACGAACGATCTTTTGAGAAAAAGAAAAAAATTCCCATTTGTAGAATTTTGTGATTACAGTAAATATAGTCTTTCTTTGTTCCTGCTGTCACTGACTATTCTTTATATTCAAATTGTCATCGTGATTTCCGTTCCCATGTTCATTTTTACGGTATACACACATGTCTGTTCATTTTCTTTTCCCGATGTGTCAAATTAGACACACACACACATATACATATACAACTGTCATAAGAAAGAATATTTCTTTTTTCTCTCTCTTTGATTTAGATTATTGTCTCGTATATAATCTTCGATCATATATAGAAAATAACAAGTAATTATTATGTATCTATTCATTGAATTATTTCTTCTATTATTAATAACAATTATATCAACAAAAAGTGAACAAAGACAATGTCAACCTATCACTTATTATGAATGTAAAAATATTGGATATAATCAAACTTATCTACCGAATAAATTTAATCATCAAGATCAGAAAGATGTTGCACTTGTGGTGAGTAGAATACAAAAAAGAAAGCAACAGATGCAGTTTTTTTTTGTTAAAAGCTTGATAAAATACCATCTATCTTTCATTGTATAATTTATATTCATTAACCAAGGTTAAAATTAAGTATTTTTAAATCGATAATTATTTATGTCATCTAGCTCATGATAAACAAATGGTTTTTATATATCTATCTGCTAATCGATTTTAATCGACAGGTGTAGAATGACGAGCAGTTAGAGGCTAAAAAGAAACTATTTTCTTGTCTATCTCATTCTGACATTTAGTTAACCTTATGACTGATTTTACAGATAAACAATCTCTATTATGATATCATTAGAACTATGTCAATAAAACTTTCGATCGTTTGTTATTATAAATATTGTTTATTGAAAGGTTTCATACATTTCTTTTTTGTTATAATTACAATTAAAATTCTAATAGTGAACTTTTATAAAATAATTATTTAGATTAATCAATTTACTGCATTAATTGCTGTTGGTTGTTCATCTGAACTTCGTTTTCTTCTTTGTTCAATTTATATGCCATTATGTTTAGCAAATTATTCGGATTCAATTCCACCTTGTCGAGAAGTGAATATTTAATTTTGTTTTATTTTTCAAATTTCAAAAATTTATTTTATCCATTAGGTTTGTGAACGTGTTCGTCGACCATGTGAATCATTTTATACAAGATATGGTTTTATATGGCCTGATGCTTTAAAATGTGAACAATATCCGTCAAGTAAAGAAAATGCTATTTGTATGGATCCAAGAAAAGATGAAGCTGCTAAATCATCAGTACGATTACCATCTCGTTCATCAAAATCATGTTGTCAATGTAATACATCAGTTGGTTATCAACTTATTGATGAAGATGATTATTCAACAATAAAAAAATGTTTACCACCATGTCGTTCAGCTTATTTTTCTGATGAACAATCGATATCAATGATAAATATATGGTTAACTATTCTTAGTATATTATGTGCTTTATCATGTACATTTGTTTTATTAACATTTTTTCTTGATATGACAAGATTTAAATATCCACAACGACCAATTATATTTTTATCATTATGTTATTTTTTTGTTTCATGTGGATATTTAATACGTTTGATGCTTGGACATGAAAATGTGGCATGTAAATTCAATAATAAAGTAAGAAGAATTTCTTTTTTTTTCTATAAAATAAGTTTTGTTTTGATAGATTGATTCATTATCACCATATACTCAACTTGTTCGTGTATCTGGTCCATCAAGTTGTGCATTTGTATTTGTGCTAACTTATTTTTTTGGTATGGCATCATCGATTTGGTGGGTTATATTAACTTTAACATGGTTTCTTGCTGCTGGATTTAAATGGTCATCAGAAGCAATAGCACATTATTCACTTTCCTATCATCTTATTGCTTGGTTATTACCTTGTTTACAAACAGTTGCTATATTAATATTAAAAGGTATTGATGGTGATCCTATTAGTGGTATATGTTATGTTGGACATACAGATTCATCGATGTTACGTGGATTTGTTTTATTACCATTGATATCATTTTTAACTATTGGTACAATATTTTTATTAGCTGGTTTAATAAGTTTAATGCGTATACGAAATGTTATAAAAATTCAAGATCGTAATAAAACAAGTAAATTAGAAAAATTAATGGTTAGAATTGGACTTTTTTCAATTCTATATACAGTTCCAGCAACATTTGTAAGTTTATAAAGATTAGAATGTTTTTTTTTTCATATAATATTTTGTTTTGTTTTTTTTGAAGGTTATTGGAATTTATTTTTATGAATTACGCTATCGTTCAATGTGGGAAGATAATCTTCATTGTAATAAATGTCCTCATTTATCAACAAAATCTTATTCAACTTGGTTTATTCAACCAAGTTTTACAATTTATATGTTAAAATATTTTTTCTTATTAATTGTTGGTATTATTACTGGTTTATGGATTAATTTCAATAGTAAAACATTTTTAACATGGAAAAGATTTTTTTGTTGTCAGAATAATCCAAATAATAATAATAATTCAAATAATAACAATAATAATTCTGATCATCTTCATCATCATCATCCATATAAACAACATCCACGTTATGGTAATCAACGCGGACGTGATGATTTTGGAATAAACTATTCTTATAAACATACAAAAATTAATGGAAGTAAATATTCTCTTCCATCAACAAAACAAGTGCCTTTAGCCCATGTATAAATTCATGCTATACGTATATATATATATATATATTCATTCCAAATTGTATAAGAAGCGTATGAAGGTGATGTTGATTTTGTTTTATTTGTGGAATTTTTTTTCTCTTCTTTTGTTTATTGACAATATAGCTAGATATGTGTATGTGTTCTTTTTATATTTTTATAATAAAACGATAATTATTGAAAATATGAGGAGAAATTCTATTTTTTTGTTGTTGTTGTTGTTGTTGTTGTTATTACTGTTGAAAAAAAACATATATTCTAGAATGTTTTAGGTTGATATTAGTTGTTGATTGATGACAGGAAAAGAATTGGACTGTACGATAGTATCGTGATGATACATCAGACATTGTATATGTTTCAAATGGATATCTATTTAATGGAAAAGACGTGTGTTTATGTTAAAACAATATGGTTGATAGCGTACATGACAATGTCATGAATGGCAATGAATCTGATGGATTTATATGTTTGCTGTTTTTCTTTCGTTTGATAATTTGACAATATAACATGTTTAACATGATTGAAATACAAACAATTAGCTTTATATTTCGAAGTTAAATAACAAACCTTGATAGTAATTACTACTAGAAATAGATTCTATTGAGAATAGTATCAACAGGGATTTTTTCTATTGAAGAATGTAAAAACAAAATTGATTGTTAATACTCTTTGTTCTAAGTGATTATCATTAGTATTCATAGTTTAGTCTATGAACATCGTTAATGAACACAAATATGTGTAAATTATATCTTGACTGTAAACAATTCTATCTACTAAATCGGGTATCAATATCTTTCAATAATTGTTTCATATAAAAATCAACCATTTTTTTATTAGAACAAGAAGCATTCAGTAGTAAGTCTTTCTTAATGCTTCAATTTCGGCCTATTTTTTTGGAATGTTTAGATCGACAAGATCTTGTGCTTTTGTTTCCACACAATCCCTGGTGAACTGAATCGATCGTATGAACTCTTGAATTGACACCAATAGGCTTCTTTCTCTAATGATATATATGCTTAAATAAATGCACGGAACGATAGCGCAAGATCTTATCGATCTAAACACTTCTATTTATAAGAATTATGTAAATATTTCTTTATTAATCAAGATATTTTTCAATCATAATTGGATTTTATTTTTATGAGTGATTTATAAATATTCTCATATAATTTTTCAAAAATATACACACGATAAGCAAATGAATTTTTAGTATTCTTTCATTTTAATTTATCGTTGTTGAATATAATCAGTTGACTAAAAAGAAAATATATCTAAAGAATAATATTTACTCAAATATTTAACTTACAGTATAACGCTTTTGAAGTTTTCCATAATGAACATATCGTTCTTTTTCTGGTACTGGTGGTGGTCTATTTCGAAATAATTTATATAATAAATTCTTATTTTTTTCTTCTAATAACTTACGGACGAGGATCTTGTTCTTTTTGAGACCAAGTTTGTGCATTTGCAGATGATTGTGTACGACGTAAAGGATTATATGTCCATGGTACAAACATATCATCTTCACGAAGTACACCTACAGGAATATAACGAGATTGATATTTTGATTGTTGAACTTGTCGAGCAACTCCAAGTGATTGACGATGATCAACAAAATGTTGACGACGTTGTGCTTCATAGAACTGTGCTTGTAAACTCATGATAATTATTTATTATTGACTGTGTTCAAACAACTTCTAACTATAAATAAAAACGAACGACAACAACAAGTAAAAAATCTTTTTTTCTTTTATTCTCTCAATGCTTTTTTACTTGCTAATGTTATTAGATGTTGCTTGAGAAACGAAGTGTATAGTTTAAAAAAAAAGAAGAAAAAAAAAAGAAATCAAACGACAACTATAAAGCAGATGCTTGCTTTCTATTTTTAGTTAAATTTTCTCTTTCTTTTTTCTTTTGCTTTTATGAAATATGTCAGTAAGGAAAAAAAAACAAATTCTATACAAAACAAAGAAATATATCTGAGATCATTCTAAATTGTCTCAAATTTATAAAAAATATTTAATTAAGAAAGAAATAGTTCAAGAGATTATTTTAAATAAAACTATTTCAGTTTTTTCTATAAAATAAAAAAAAATATTAATGAATAGGCGTATCTGTATAATATTCATTTAATTTACAATCAATTAAATTTTCAAGGATAACCTTGATCAAATGAAACACGTACTTGGCTTCTCAATTTAATAGAATTAATCGAATCGTTTATATTGAAATATATTTAAAAGTTTCAACCTTGTAGCTTTAAAATAAAATTTTAACATGAAAGTATATTTGTTTTTAACCCTTCCTATCCGAATATTGCTAAATGACGACATTTTTCAATCTATTGAAGAAGTAGTCGTTCAATAGTTTTTAAACTATTTCTTTGATAAACTAAGTACATCTCATACTTAGAATTTTTGAGAAAGAAATTAATTATGTCAATCGAAAGTAGGTAGATTTATTTGATAAAGGAAGAATAAAAACAATCGGGTACTCTGGAAAAAAAATAAGAAAACCTACAGAACGTTTTTATGGTTTCCTATTTTACTCAGAGTTAGAACTTCAAAAACAACGGCTCGGAACAAGAAAAAGAGATCTATAACTATAATCTGCTTGTACAAAACCATTTATCAAGATTCGGACTCTGCATAAAATTATACGTTTAAAATTTGAACACTTCAATCTTTAATTATGCAATGCTCATAAAGGTTGATAGCAATGCGCGAGGATAAGTTAAGCAATTGAATATTCAAATTAATAATTTTTATACTTCTGATTCATTGTACATAACTATTTCAGAAAGTGTTTTCAATGTAATTACTTTTCTTAGTTTGAAGTCATTTCATTTCCATTATAGCACAATCTTGATAAGTGTCAACAATTTAAAATAAATAGCCTAGAACGTGTCGGCGACGTCAATTTTTTTTCTTCAAGTAATAGATCATTGAATTTAAACATCATTAGTTCGTCACCTACATAAGTGACTTATATTTCAAACTTTTTGTCAAAATGAACATTTCTAAAGCTTTGTTTTTTTTTTACAATAACCAAAAATAGAACTCCACATAGTTAAACAAAAATACATCTGATCAATTAAACCTACAAATTGTGTATGTATGATGAAGTAATCAAAAAACGAAACGAAAGAAAAGCTGTCATTTATACAGCTAGAAATTGTGTGTAATGTACACATATATATAGCACCAGTTTCAAAATACAAAAAAAAAAGGAAAAGAAACAAAAATAGATATTTTAATCATTATCTAATTTAAATAATTGTAATCTTAATTGATTCAATTCTTGTTCAAGTTCATCAATACGAGTTCGAATTGATTGTTGTTGGTCATTAGACTCACTATCTTTTGATAAACTACATATATCACCATTTTGTGGTAATATTGTTATATGTTGTTGTTTATTTAATATATCCATTTGTTCTTTAAGTTGATATGTGGTACATAATAATTTTGGAACATCAATAACACGTAAATCAAGACTATCACTTCGAGTTGAATAATTATGAAGACTAAAATAACAAGAAATCATATTTTAATTAAAAAAACAAAAATGAAAACTAACCGTTCTCCAACATTTCGGAATGAATGGGTATTTGATGTACGATAAGCTTTATCAAATACCTCGTCCGGCGCATTGATTGTAGCATATAAACGCTAAAGAAGTAAGAATATTTTTTATTTTATGTTAATAGTCTATGTTTACTTGAGAAAAAAACATCCAACCAGAAGACTGTCGTTTTCGCCAATATGTAACACCATATTTAAATGTTAACCATTCTAATATTAGGATTAATAAACCAACTATCATACCTGCAGCTAATAATATAAATACACCTAAGAATCGTTCAACAGATAACATTCGATCCTAATAAGAGAGAGAGAAAAAAGAACAGAATAAATAAATCTCATTATATTATGAATTTTAAATATACTTTATCCATTCGTTTTCGTTCACAGTTTTCATACACATACCAATCATCATGAAGACGTTGAATAATACCTATTTAACAGATTTTTATATAAAATTTAATAAAGATTTTTTTTCCTTTCTTCTAACCTTTGTCAACATAAGATAATAAAACATTTGTTATATTATTTTTTAAATCTGTATCAAATTTTGAAAAACCCAAGGATAAACCGAATGTTCCAAAATTATCGCTACTTATACGAATTGATTTATAGACTTCACGAGTTAAATAATATCGTGCCATTGAATGATCCATAAATAAATGTGTTATGGAATTATTACGAAGTGATTCAATACCTTGCGCATATGATGAAACGTAATGTATATAAGTATAAAGTGTATTTGGAAAAAATTTTTTCATGTATTCTTCATCACTTGTATTTGCAATAACACCAATACTACATTTAGGCATTTGACTACATATTTCCTGAAATAAAATAATATTGAATAGAACGATAATGAAATGTCCATAAAGTATTTCAAAACCACTGAAAATCTTCAGATAAATAATGATAAGAAGTCTTAAACTACATCTATTCATATATTATCACTTTGTTACGTAATCTCTGACGACTCTATTATGACTTGTAGAATTAATATAGAATAAATGTATGTCTTAGAAATAGGTTTAACGATGCATAGTATACAATTATGTGACCTTTAAGATGCGTATCATTAACAAAGCAAAATCCTATGTTAAACAACGAAATACAACATTCTTTACAGTTAGTCTGAATTTTTACGATGCCATCTTATTTTAATAGATTCATTTATTTAACCTATAAATTTCCTCAAAGTTCATTCAACTCCATCCTGAGGACTATTTTAACATCAGTTTTCTATATTATTTACTAAAAATAAAATATTTAATTTTATACTTACAACAACACCAAGAACATTAGTAGCTGCATGTGTTTCATCAATTTCAACCATAAAAGCAGCTAATTTAGCTGTATAAATAGCAATAAAAACAATACAAAATCCACCCCATACCTATACATACATCGATATATATTTATAAATCCTTTAAACAGATCTTTACATTTGAAAACATACATTGCCTAAAAATCGATTTGACCAACATTTTGGTGATTTTGTTTTGAATGTATGTGAAAATATAATTGACCAACTCAATGTTAATGCTGATGCTAAACTAAAAACTCTTTGTCGTCGACGTCCTTTAGGTGTTAAACTACAATAGAATAAATTATTTATTTCGATAATATAATTTAATCTTACCCGTATGGACTATGCCATTCAAAATATGTTTCAAATAAAGCTGTTGCATTGAGTGCAATAAAAATCATACACCATGCTGACCATGAAAATGGTTGTAGAAAAGCACCTAATGATGGTGGTTTTGGTGTTGGTGCAATTAATACAACATATGATGAATGATAAAAAGGTGGACTTAAATCAATTGAACGTGCTAAAAATGATTCATATGGAATAGTTGATATAGATAAATGTGCTCGACGATTTTTTAATGTTTGATGTAATGCTAACCATTTATTTGGTTTATCAGAAAACACAAATAATTTTGTTACTTTTAATGCTGAAATTAAATTTGAATCTTCCATACGTAATAAAAGATTAATTGATATTCCATAACAACAATGTGGTGGTGAATGAATATTTGAATGAAAAAAAAGTGCATCAATTGATGCATTTGTTAATGGCGGATCAATTTGATAACATGCTATACCATAATTACAATGAAATTCTGATGATATTTGAGCATCAGATACAAATATATAGGGTGGTTCAACCACACCAATAACAATTGGTATTTGTAGTAATTTCTGCATATATACAAAACGACATTCTGTTGATATATCATTCCATAATCTACCATATAATGGATGATAATTTTTTATATCAACTAATGCATTTGGAGATGATGATAAACGTAAAGAAGAATTATCTTGTAAAGATGATGATGTTGATGAACTTTTACGAGATGAATAAGTCGTTCGAAGACATGAACGAAAGAAATGATCAGCATTATTATTTCCTGTATAGAATGTACGCGTTAGCATACCCTGACATAAATGTTCAGTATGTGCCTGTAATATGAAAATAAATTTAACTCTAAAAATAATAAACAAAAAAAAGAAATTAATACCATAAATATTGTTGGAACACGCCAAGCAAGAGTTTTAGCTTCGAATAACAATGGATCAACACCAGAACCAAAGCGAACATCACAACTCCATTCAGTATGATTAGTAAATAATCTTTTAAATAAAAATAATAAATTTTATGTATTTGAATTTATAATAAACTCAAGACGTATTCATATATAAAAATGTCAAGTTAGTAGACGACAGAAATTAATAATGACAGATGCTGTCGTTGTTCGTTTCTAGAACTTAACCTTTTCCTTATAAATCAGAACTCTAAATTGAAAATTAATCGAATATAAAATATTCTTTCTTAATTGCTTGTTTTCTTGATATATATATATATTAGCTGACATTTAACTAATTATTGATGAAGGATTTATCTAAATATAGTTTATCATGCAATAATATCGATATTCAATACTCTATCTTTCAGTGTATTATGAATGCCAAATCTAGTCGATTATAATAATGTCAATGAATATTATTATCGTCTCTATTTCTATTAATAAATACATCTAATTCATTATTTATAATGATGCTACATCATAGTTTGAAACTAGATATTTCTACTCTCTATTTCCAATTATTATTAACCTCAAATCATTTTCTATATAATCCACGTAAATGAGTACATACTTAATAAACGCATGGGTCTTTCTTAATTGATATTCATTCAATTGAATATTACAACTAGATGGACCAATATATAATGATGATAGTGTTGTTATATTTGATACACGAATGTACGTTTTTACTATTGCATTTAATAATATTTTCAGGCCAGTACTTGGAAAATGAGCTAATGTTCGTGAACGATCAGCACTAGCAGTATAAATTTTTGGAAAATAATTAAAACCATCCCTTTCACCAAGACGAGAAGCAAACCACCAACTTGTTCGATTTAATAATAGCTGCATCGCTGATAATGAACCATATTCTTTTATTAAACGAACAAATTGTAATTGACGTTCTGTTGACATAATGCATAAAATTAAATCAGTATCAATTTGTGTCAAATCATAGATAATAATACGTGCTTTATAATGAAGTTCATGGGATAATGATATACGTGGTAATTGTGCTTGATAAATAATATAATGTTTAGCAAGTCGAAGATATGATAAACGATATTCAACCATATCAGGTGACATATCATGAATTATAGCTAAGAAATAAATTTTCAAAAAAGACTAGTATAAAAAGAAAAAAAGAATCCCTACCAATACGAGTATAGACAGCACGAGTATCCATTGCAAATACTGCTGTTTTTGCTTCTTCTACTGCATCCGGCATTAATTTAAATAGATAAGGATTATGCTAAAGAATAGAAATCAATTTTGTGTAGAAAAAAATATATATTAAATAATCTTACTAATTTTCCTTGTACAATTTGATAACGATTAATAAGTGCTATTGTTGGTATTTTGAGTGAACGAGAAATTAAATCAATTTCTTTTGTATATAAATCTGCAATTAATATTGTATCACGTTGTTCTTGTGATATTAATGAACAAAAATTTGGTATTGGAAATATTTTTGATTTATTAATAATATTTATTTTTATATCAATACCAAATAATTCTGTTAAATTTTGTACATCAAATTTTAAACTATTTTCATTTAAAGTCATATCCAATTCACGAAAATAAATAATACGAAGTAATTTTCTATGTTGTTGATTTATTAATTGTGTATTTCGTAATTGAAATATAGTTTGTAAAGATGGTTTATTAATTGATTCTGTATGAATGCCATGTAGGCACAATGAAAATAAATTGAAAAACATAAAAGATTTAGTTATTAAATGAATGAATTGAAATGGAAATGAAATTGTCGGCGATGGCCGTTGACGAACATAATCGAACATAATCGTCGTCGAATAGTCGATGAAGAAATTATTGGATAAAGCAGAGACGGCGGCATCGGGACAATGACAACGGTGGTTTGTGGTGTCGGAAACCAAAGGCAGCAATAGCGTTTGCGACAATGGCAACAACGACTTTACATTTGATATTGTAGTAGTGCGTCAGTGCGGAACAACTATAAGAATAAAAAAAAGAGAGAAAATCATAAACAAACGTAGGGATCTCGATCGACAAGATACTAATAAAGTCGAGTCTACTGATTTTTTGTTCTCAATCTATCTTTAGTATCTATTTGCTTCACATTTTTTGTCTTTTAGTATGTTCTTCTGCATCCGAACCGATCACATCAACAACATATATATATATATATATTAAGAGACAGACAGAGAGAGAGAGAAGGGAAGAGAGCGAGTAAAAAAGATATAAGAGAGAATGAAGGAAGCATCTTTATTCGTTACACAGCTAATATTTGAGAAAAACGACAGCAACAATGTCGTTTCTCATCGTTTGCAAGCACCCATTAAAGCTCAGTAGAAAAAGGGGGAAAAATTACTAATTCAATGATGTCTGTTCTCCAATAGATATATTCTCATTTTCTTTCTCTTACTTGTGTTAATTAGGTGTATTCATGTATTGTCGTTGGTAGTACAGTAGTTATCATTTGTCTTTCTTTTAAGTTCTTTTTCTTCTTATAACAAGTAATAAAGGGAATAAGTAAGAGCCACTTAAATAAGGAAGATGACGAAAAAAGTAGCATAAAGGAAGAAGAAGAAGAAGACGCAGTAAGATTTTGATTAATGGAACTAGTATGCTCAGATAAACGAGAATTGAAGAATAGAAAAAGAGTAGATGAAAACGAACGGCATTAAACAACATGACATGTGCTTAAAATTTATTAATGAACAGTTATATGTATATATTGAAAAGAAAAAGAAAGTCAGTATTAATCAAATAACAAAATTAAAAAGAAAAAGAAGTTAACCTATATTAGTTACGTATCTATTGATAATCTCTGTTCTCTTACTAATAGCTCTTCTTTTTTTTTCTTCAAATTAGAATAAAAATAAATAGACTATCTTGTTGTTTCTTTACAAAATTATTTTGTAATACTTTTTATATCTCGATCGATCACAATAGACAGAAAAGAAGAAAAAAAAGTTTGTAGTAGAAATGAAACTATTACTTATGCTAGAGGAAGTAATCATATCCTGACATACATGGATCGTTTTCTTCTTCTTTTTTTTTATACAGACCTTGAATCAAAAGAAATGAGACAAGGAAATTCTTTCGTGCAAAGTTTATACTTAGATTTATTTATTTTTATTTCATTTGTCAAATGAAATTCAGCCAATTTGTAATTGAGCATAATTAGAATAAAAAAATGGTCTTAAATACAATTATAAACGAATATAATACGGAGATTATTAAATAAACACTAGTTTAGCCAGTATTTTTCTCTTATTATAAAAAAAGCTCAATCATCCTATATATTAAACTTCTGGTTAAAAAAAAATCTTAATCTAAAACTATTTATAAACTATAAAGAAAAGAACAAATAATATTTACTGCAATGAATTGATAGATGTATGTGTATATAAAAGAAACTTGATTATGTCGTTATTCTTATGATCAATGATGCAAAAAAACATTTACATTACTATCGAAAGTATGTATGCGTGACGTGCGATCAAGTAAGATGCTAGTCGTCGCATGAAATCTTGTCTTATTCTCACGCATATACTAGTCTCGTTCACTCTCACTTGGCTCGTCTAATGTTCGTTCGTCTGCATATGTTTTGTCTAATCAAATTTAGACTGTTTTATGGAACCAATTTTCATCTGAAATGATGGGTGAAGCAATGCCATCTTTCATAACGATAACAAGTGACATACAAAGAACAATATGATGTGCAAATCATTTTGACACATTAAGCCTGTATTACTACAATTCAATGATCGAAGGGATAAAAGCATTGCACACACACAAAATCTCTTAAACATAAGAAAAAAAAATAGATATTGACGCGTTTCGATTAGAAAAGCTGAGAATGGGGAAGAACAAAAAAAATTTCTTTTGTCTTTTTATGTTATTATGAGAAAAATTCAATTTAAACATGATAACTTCGTATACTATTACAAATAATTCAAGAGGAAAAAATATATAAACGATAGTATATAGAATATTTCTATAAACGTTAATAAGTTATTCATATTCATAGACTTAATTTATTATAAATAGTAATCTTAGAGGTGTTCGGTATCTTACTTAAGTTGTTCACTAGTATTAACATATAAAAAACACACATAGATATAATTATCATCATCATCATCATCTTTTCACTCAATTCATGCGAAAAGTAACAGAAAAAAACGGATCATTATTTATTATAATGTTTCCCTATATTCATTCTGTTTCTTGTTCATCTTTATTTTATATATAAAATAGACAAAAGAACTCAGTATGTGTCTATCTACTATTAAATACGAATCGAATGACCATGAAAAGAAATATATATATATATAAGAAAAGACTTCAAAAAAGGAAGTTTCTTATTATTTTGACAGTTGATTCTCATTTGCTCTCGTTTATATTATATATAGATATATATGACTAATAAAATCTGCTCTGACAAAAATTTGTTCTATTCAGTTTACTTAGTCATGAATGTCTGTCATAATTTTTTTATGATGATATATTGTCACGCATTCTTACTTCGTATTATCTTAAAGAAAATCTAATTAGATTTTTCCGAGTACATTTGATTTAATATAATAACTAATTTTGTCTTAATGTTAAAAAATTAATCATGCAAGTAGTCTTTTAATATGACATTATGTATTTTCTTTTTGTCTCTATTCTATTTTTACCTCTTTCTTTTGTTTAATGATCAGAAGAAATTATTTTTTTTTCCGTAGATATTCACGCATATAAATGTCATTATTGTTCGCACTTCATTACCACATTGATGTGCTCTATAGATTTTTTAAAGAAAAGACAAAGACAAATGTTATCATTTTATTTATACACTTGAATAAATCCGGAAATAAGAAGATAGAAGAAAAAAAACTTAAAAAATAAATAACATTTATCTTAACATGAAATCGAGAACATCAGCTATTGATGACAATGCTTATAGGAAAGTAATTGATTTGCATATTACTATCCTTCAACATTACATAATAGCATCGATAAGAAACCATTCAATTATCAGTGCATGATTATGTCTACCATGTACACACATATAATATTAATATTTATCTAGATATATAAATATAAGTGAATTAGCTTCATTGAAAAATAATAAACACAACTTTTATTTTTTTCTTCTTCTTCTTAGGCTTTATTTACATTCATATAAATAATCAGATCTAATTTATTTCTTCAAGCAACATAAAGTTCTAATGAATGTGACTTTCTATTTAATTATACTTACTACTAGAAAAAAAACTGTAGATATTAAAATTCATCTAGAAATACTATGTATGATGTAACGTACTATAATTACTTTGATATTAACTATATAAACAATTAACATGCAGAATTTTTTTTGATCTTCCGATAAGAAAATAAGTGCTATATATTTAGATTTATTCTAATAAATATTTGACCCGATTTGAAAGAAAACAAATATAATGATCTATATTTAGTTTTTATTAATTCCCGAGTTGTGCAAATAGATGCATATCAAATAGATCAATATTAGAGTAATGAAATGATAATGCTAATATAGAATTCTATTTTTAAGGAAAATCAAATATCATATTCAAAAATGAGCATATATAAATAAATGCTAAGATTGATTCAAATTATAATATATTATCAAAAAAGAAAAAGACAATATAATGATTTAGATTTATTTTTATTCTTTTTTTAAAATTAAAAATATTGTTTGTAGCAATATTTTCAGGTATCAAGTATTATTGGTGAAATAACAAGTTTATTAACTCGTTTAATGATTAGTGGATAGAATATTGACTGGACATCAGATTCATTATTTTATTGTAAACTTCAATTGCTTTTACATGTCTTTTTTTGGCTACAATTGATCAATATTTAGCTACTTGTCGTTATCCTCATTTACAACAATGGAGAAATATAGAACAAGCAAGAATTTATTGTACGAATATTATTAGTTGCATATATACCACTCAATCCAGAAACATATGTACTAGTGGATTTTATAAATGTTTTAACAATATGTTTATATTATATGAATTTCGCCATACTTACTAAATTAATTAATACAATCAGCAAAATTCATCTATTGAACGTCAGGGTATATTTCTGATGGCTACAGCTCATTTGCGAACATAAATATATTTAAATTTGAATGATTGAAAATAATTATGAATTAAAATCTAAATATTTTAAAATATGTGAATGAAATTTACTTGCTTACTAACGATATGTCTGATATATAGATGACGTGAGATTTTTATTAGAATTATATTTTTAAGTGAGTAACGGGTTTGTGATTTGTAGAGGACGTAGTATAAAAACACATTCTATTAATGAGAGAAATAATGAAAAATTAAAAAACTTTAAATTGACATAAAAACATAAAATATCGTACATAAACTTAAACTGTAATAGTAATATTAATTTAGAGTACGAAAAAGAATTTAATTTTAGCAAAAAAATTCTGGCTTTCTTTTTATTATTTCTACTTCATTTCATTATGCAACTTAAATTATTTCGGTCTTCATGACAATTTTTGCATTCTCTTACACACAATAAAAAGCGAGACGCATGGACAGAAAATGTCTTGTTGTGTTTTTTCATTCTATACAAATTAAACAAATAGAAGAACTATAAAATCAATGTGAATCTTTCAACGTTTGACATACTAAATACACACGAATATAAATGAATTCAATACCATAGATTTTAAAGATTTGATTAAATAGGGTGGATGTGGGTACAATGAAAGTAAGTTATATACTTTCATCAATCCACATATACTCGTGCTCTCAAAATACATGCAGAGTTTCAATGAATTTGTAACAAAATTTGTCAGATTACCCTTACTATATATGATCCTACGATTCAATTAATAAAAATCTTTGTCTTTTAATTCATATGTATTTTATTTAGACGCCAGTGTTAGTATAGTGTATGTATTCAAATAAAAAGCACTCAAAATCATTATTTTTGGAAGGAATAGAGAAAAATGTTAGTTGAGAACAAAAAAAAGGTTAGTTTCAATCCTTGAAGAATAGCTTGATTATAAAATAAAATAAAATAGTGTCAAGTAAAATGCCAAATATTCGAGATAAGAGAAAATTGTCTTTAACGTCGAAGAATATTTTGCATTCGTTGTTTGTGTCTTGTTTTTGCAGCAATGTTTGATGGTTTGTACATATTCGAGAATTTTGTAAAACCAGCATACATTACCAGAGCATGTATAGGCATAAAAGCGACCATGGCAATAGCTGACATAATTGCAACGGGTTGTTTACATGCATTTTCCTAATATGTATATCTATGTAAAGAATATCAATCATAATTAAATAGAAACATACGAAATCTGCTGGATAAAAAACAGGAATAGTCGATTCAGTAGTTACACCTGTGGTGGTTGGACCTGCTGTTGTTGGACCTAGAATACAAAGTAAACAATTATAAAGTAGTCTATCAAAAAGAAGTATTTTATAGAAGAAGTCCTGATATGATAGTGAAGAAGAAAAGCTATTTCTTACCAGCTGTAGTTGGAGGTGTAGTAGTGACAGTTGTTGTAGTCGTAGAAGCATTTGTACTAGTTACTACTATTCCACTTGTTGTACACTATGAAAAAGTATAATATTAAGAATAAAACAAGATAATTTAAATAAACTTACTGCTGTATTGATTGAAGTAGTAGTTGTTCCTAGGCTTGTAACTGTATGAGTTGTTGGTGGAGTAGTAGTTGTTGTGGTTGTACTTGAAAGTGCTGGATTCCAGATATCGAATCGCCAAAATGTTTTATCAGTAATGGCTAACGATTCAGCATCTGTAGATTTACATCGATTGTGATAAAATATTTAATCTTTTACTTTGACGAGAAAAAATAGACAAAAAGACTTACGACAAAAAACACTTCCACTAGCAAATCCATCATCCAGTGTTACATAATAAGATTGACCAGGTGTCCATGTTATAGTTGTAACAATTACAATAGTATATCCAGTATAAATAACATTTGGAGAATATCCAGCATCATAACAGAAAACTGTTGCATTTGTAGTGTCATAGTGAAAACAGATGTTCGTATTATTGAGAGAAGGACGACCAACTGCACTTGTTGCTATGTAATTAAAGTAGAAGATAGAGAATATCGGATTAATTTAAGAATAAACGAAAACTATATATCGAGAAAATGCGTACCTTGTATGGAAAACAACGACTGGTTCGAAAAGACAGTACCTATTGGACTTGCTGATCCTTGTACCAATGTAGGACGAATTAAATTCGGTGAGTCGTAGCCAACTAGATATGTGATACACCATGGAGCTGATTGTAAACTGCTATTGTCAATTGCACCAGCACAAAAACCTTGAGGGCCAGATTGTAATGATATGGGTGTCCATGTTAATGTCATTATCCATAAACCTGAGATATTATATTTCAAATTAAAAAGTTTGCACATTCTAACAAACTACTATCCGCTACTTACCAGTACTTGGATTGCTAATACCACTATGTGTCATTCCATACGGTGAACTAGTGACCAAATCAATAATTGTTTGACCAGGACAATATGTTTGTATCTCTATAGTTTCAGTGAGCTGAACACCTAGAACATAGATTATAAATATCAGAAAAGAAAAGGCATCTACTGCACTTACCATATGGAACTCCAATGCAAGCTAAAAAGAATTAAATAGACAAAAGATAGTATTATTAAGTGTTCGAATTTAATTTAGAATAGAATATACATTCATACCTCTATTTGGACGAACACCAATAATTGAAGGAGCAGTTGCACATGCACCAACTCCAGGATTGTATGCATAGAATAAGAATTGTATTGGAACTGAACTCATTGGATTCGGGGAGCTAGCGCTATAATAGTCTTCGATTTGCAGTGCACAAGCATAATATGTAGCAACCAATGGTAAAGTGAAAGTCAACGTACAGTTGGGTCCGGTGAGTCCAGTTCCAGGGGGCATTGCCTTACAGACATCTCCACATTCACTAACTTGATTGTAATTCGTCGTTGTCTGATTAGTGCCCCAACGGCATTGCAATACATCGGTAGCATCATTATCTGCCATCTGTACAACATGAACTACTGGTACACCTCTTTGGTACATTACTACTGGTAATGTAGTTGTAACAGGACTGCTATTGATATAATAATCAGGTCTTGGAGCTAGATTCATTCGATTGACAATTGACCAACCAAGACCACCACCTATATAGAGTGCAGTCAGCCATGCACTTCCGACGTAGCCAATTGTAATTGATGTTGTCAAGGGTAGTGTCAAAGTAGTATAGAGTTCACCACCCCATGATTCAATGATCGGGTTTGTATCACAATCTGACGTTGTCATTTGGGCTAAAATTCCGGGAGATGGAGGAAAGGTAGAACTTGTGCAGTTTTTTAAACACGCCAAATAAGCACTGCCTACATTAATAGGTGTTTGAGCAACGACATTTGCTTCCGTGCATAAAGGTGCAGGAAAACCGGAGTACATTCTCCACCAAAAATATCTTTGATGCAAAAGAATTTGTGTAGTGGTACCCTGTACTGTACTATTTAACGGACGCCTAAGACAAGAAGAAGGTAAAAAGTAAAATATGCATGATTGATTAGAAGAACAAGCATTATCTGAGTTTACTTACCATGAAATGATGCCACCACGAAAATGACTTCCATCAAGCACAGAACCTAGCGTAAGTAAAATGAAAAAGATGAGGTATAAAACATGCTGCATATTGTTCGTAATCAACTGTTGTTTCTTCTTTGTAGAATGAAATATAAGATTACACAACAAATTGAGATTGAACGTTCGCGTTTCTAAAATGAGTATAGAATGTACTTTTTCCCTTTCTTTTATATGTTTGTATTTGTTTTGAGAAGTTTGAGTACTTATTCATGCTGAACTTTGAAATGTTTGCTCTTGAGGCGAAAAAAAAGAGGAAATTTTAATGGATTATTGCAAAACATTAATAAAAGAAAAATCAGACAGCAGAGAACATTGCAAGATTGTTTATTTTATCAATTCTCTCTCCCTTATTTCACAATGAGTAAAGAGACAGAGAACAGTATGGGCATAGTTTGATATAAATTTCTGATATATGACTGTAGACACGTGCAAATCATGCACTATTCACGAGATTTTATCAGCAGAAAGTACTTTATTGAGGCTTCAAAAAGAAATCAACACAAAGAAAATATTAAAACTCTGAAAGTTTTAGAAAGAAGTCTCTAAAATTTGGCAGAAATTGAGCCATCATTTCCATTTTTTCTGATTAGATTTTGTAAATTATTGACTCAAAAATTTTCTTGCTACTCTAACAGGACATTTCATATTAGTATGTCTCTGTGATGACGGGAAGTCTCTCGAAGAGCAATATGCTAAATACATATAGATTCTTCTCTTTCTTATTTTATTAATTTAATTGAAATTATGAGTAATTTTTAAGTGCATGAATTGAAAATTTATTAAGCCTGAAGCTAAATGCTTTCTTTATATTTTAACTCAAAGAAATTCTTCAAGGTGTATAAACGTCGAAAAAAATGTCGCAGTCAAAATATTGAATGAAGAAAGATGCAGACATTTTTGTTAAGAAAAACAATTGTTACTTAGTGAGTTACTTTTTTCTTTCTTTGTCTCTCTCACCCTGTTCTACTGTTGATGTACTTTTGTAACGGACATCTTTTATGAATAAGAAGAATAATTATTGTAATTTTTCTTATTATTCATTATCTGAAAGTCCTCCTTGGTTTGCTTCTTTCACTAATAAATACTTTATTTTCTTTAAAGAAAATATTTCTGGTTTCATCTCATTTGTTGACACATTTCTAACGACAGCATCAACAAAAATCATCGATGAAAAATGCATCAAAACTGCGTAATAATGCATTCGATTAGAATTATTTCATTTTATTTTATTTATTAGGAAGAAACACAATGTGTAGTGAATTGTTGAAGACGAAAAATGTCTCGATATCATCAAACTGAATTTTCTTCGTAATTAGAAATAAGATGGCACTTAATAATTCTGCAATATGAATGTCTTTTTTTTGTCATATAATTTATTAGGAGCCATTCTTTTTTCAATACAATCTTATCGAGTGTGTGGGTGTAAGTGTTAGCTGTAGCCAATATTGTCTACCACACCCACATCCTTATGTATCTATATTTTTCCAAATCTTTTTTTGTAGATGTCTTTTTTGAAGAAAATCGTTTAAATATAAGAAGATACTTTTATTGGTAAGGAGAAAAAGATTTATATGATATAACTATATTCATCTACTGAGCTTCATTTCAAATATTGTTTATCAATAAAGATCTCAATAGATTTATGAATAAGATGTGTAGACGGTGAAATATGTTGTTTTGATTGTATGATGCCTTCTTCAATTAATGAATTATGTTTTAATGTTTTTCTTGCTTTCAATATTTGTACGACTACAACTGACAGATAAAATTTTCGATCGTCACCAACGAGTTTTTGATAAACTTCTGAATCGAAAAATAGAATTATAAAAAGGTTCAATTTGTAAGAAGATCAAATAATTATTATTACTAAACGGATGAGGTTTTCTGAAGCAATTTTTAATTTTGTTCGTTTACTTTTAAATTTAAAGCTAATTGAAATACTTGTATCGATTGATAAATTATTCTAAATAAAATAAAAGTTTATCTAGTATTTAATTTAAGTGACAAGGAAATAGCCCGAGGTCTCTACCATCAATTCTCTACGTTCATACGTCGTACGATAGAGGGCATCAAGATAGTAAAAACTGTAAAAGGATTTGGGGTGTTGGTTCTTTCTTAAAAACTTAGGTCTAGTTTTCTATTTTTTCCTTCCAAAATGGCCGAAAATTAAAAAGTATTATTGGAGGGTGTAGGTGTTTCAATCAAAAATCCACGTTTTTATCCACACCCTTTCTCGAAACGTAATTAATTTTCTCCTTTTCTTACAACTATAGAAACCGTTGCAGTTGAGGGTGTAGGTGCGGTTGTTAGTATTACATCTACTTTTTACTCACACCTACACTCACACCCATTAATAATAGGAAATATATCCAAATCAGGCCGTTTAGCATCTTCATCAAAGCAATTTACTGATCCATTTATCCAACTTGTTGGTAATTTTACTAGAAGATAATTAGAATAACTACTAGAACAAACTAATGGATCATTTAAATGACCAGAAATAATTCCAATCAATATAACAAATAATAAAAGCATATTACTCATTGTAAATAGTGAATATGTGCTTGATAATATGAATATAAGCACTACTAATATAGTTGTTGATTATCGACATCTGAATATATTCTCATAAAATAAAATGATAAAGCACATTTCTTTATTCTGATTTATGATATTTTTTGTTTTTATCTTAGCTAAAATAGCTGTTTCATTTAGCTTATTGAAGAGAGATAAAATAAATTGGCCTTTGCATAATAGAACTATCACTGTAAAGTAAAACTGCCTCTATATTTGATGCGATGCGAAACACAGCATTTATATAGTTCTTCACTAGTTTTCTTCCTTTTTTTAATGCGAAGTGTAGGTGAAAAATAGATGTAATACCAACACTCATATCCACACCTTCAAAAGAAAATTCTTGTCCTATAAAATGACACATTATTCTCATTCATTTAAAAACATTTCTTCTTGAAGTAGTCTACATTACAACAAACAATGGCAAACAACAAATCAATAACATCTATTCAAACCAATACACAAGCTACTGCTAAACACGTATCAAGCTTTTCCAAGGATGCAGTTGAAAATCGACGTATTAATATGCAAAGAATGCAGAATGTCCTCCTCATTTGGTTGGACAACAATATTAATGACAATAATGCTGATTGTAGTAATACAATCAAGCAATTGAAATGTGTAGTTAACAGCGTAAACACATTTATAGATGGTGAAAAATGTATTGAATTTATTCAAACAATTACTAATAACAATGTATGCATGATTGTTTCCGGATCACTTGCGAAACATATCGTGCCTCATGCCCTAGTCGAACATCTTGTAAGCAAGATCTTGGCCAAGATCTTAGGAACAGATAAGTGAACAGATCTTGAAAAAATAGGTACAGATAATTTGATTATCTTGTACACAAGATCTGTGACTAGATCTTAGGTACAGATTGTTAAGATCTTATGTACACGTTGTTAATATCTTATGTATAGCCTGTTAAGATCTTGGTAACAGATATTTGAAATCTTGAGCATAAGATCTTGTAATGAATGATATTTTCGTTTTGCCTCTGCAAGATCTTCAGATCTTGTACTAATATATTTAAATTTAAGACCTACATGAACATACAATAACACATGTGAATATTAAATACAATTACAAACTTCATAAAAAAACGTAATAAAATATGAACACCACAACAACTGTTTTTAATTCACAATCATCTGTATGAACACAAATCATTCATAAGTGCACGAAATACAAGATAAAAAATAATAAGAATAAATTTGAGTCAGCTTCATCATATAATTCAGCATCAGACGATGATGATGACAATGAAACGGCTTGATCAATAGTAACAACGGCATCGTTATCTGAAATATCGCCAGCTACTGGATCCAGTGAATTAGCGATGTCCATAAGACCGTCATCTTCGTCTTCGTGTTCATTATTTCGACGCATTTTAAATACTTCACTTTCATTGCGTGCCAAGCGGTATTAACGCGTACATTCTCTTGCTCGTTGAGTCGTACTTTTCGAACAAAATTTATTGTTTATACCTAAATTTAATAATATGCTGAAATAAAACTAAACTAAAACCAATAAATAACAGTAACTAATTATTTTAAAACAAATGACATACATGTCTAAAAATGCGTAGTTTATTTCAACAACTCGATATATTAGCATAGATTGATAATGTATATGTTTATCGAATTGATCATTTTTTTTTAGTATTAAAATTGACGCAAGTAAACTTCAGTAAATTTCTAAAAAACAAATATAATTATTCAAAAATTATTTCATAAAAACTTCTAATTTAAGTCTCTTCATTCTCATCATTGTCATAAAAAAATTTCATTTTTATAAAATGCAAAATATTTCGTTCGTCGAAAAAAATCATGATTAATATATTTAAGAAGAACCAATATATCATCATTAATCGATACATAATTATTTAAATAAGCTTTTTCATGCTTATATGAGATAAAGACTTGGCCGTTATAACGTTTGTTATCTTTATGTTCATTCTTTGTTTTTATTGGTTCATATATATGAGGACTGCAAAAAAGCTTTTTTTATTTTTTTTTTCTGTTCTGTTATGATTTATGAATATTTTTAATAAAATAATTCAAATATATGAATTATTTTTTTCTATTAATGATGTCGCTTTAGTTTATTCAAGATCTTGGTGCAAGATAATTACAGTTTAACTTTTTTCCACTCTTCTGACAGTTTTGATATCTTGAGTAAAGATCTTGATAAGATCTGTGGTACAAGATAATTACAATTTAACTTTTCTTTATATCTTCTGAAAAGCTTAATATCTTGAAGAAAGATCTTAATAAGATCTGTGTTACAGATACGTAAGATATGATCAAGATATGCTTTCTCTAAAAAAAGAAATTATCTTTTTAAGATCTTGGCAAGATCTTACTTACGAATTCCAAGATTTCCAGATCTTACTTACAAGATGTTCGACTAGGGTGTGCATGACATGTCCCAAGTAAACACCATTTTTATTTTTTGTAATAATCAAGAGTGGAATAAACAATGGGCCAAAGAATGGCCTAAAATAAAAGAAGCCTTCACAGGTATAACATCAATCTGTGAAGCTCTTAAACCGACTGCTCACCAATGTGAGCAAAATGCCATCTCAATCAGCTTTGTGGCGCCAAACAAAAAGCTGGATCAATTAGATCCATCATTTATGTATACGCAGATCCTGAAAGAGATCCTATTAACCATCGACTTCGAAGACAAACATGTCAAAGAATTTATTACATATTGTCGTGAAGTATTTGTCGAAAATGAGTATGAATTACAAAATATTGAAAAATTGGAACGTGACTATCATGATCATATACCTATTTGGTGGTATACTTATCAATATTTTTTATATTCCATGCTCAATCAAGCATTAAGATTAATGGATGTTGATATTATTGTTCGAATGGGTTTCTTTATTAAGCACCTTCATCGTGATATTCAACGACTCCATTCTGAACAATTTGGTGGTGAACAATCTGATAAAACATTTACAGTTTATCGTGGACAATATCTTTCAAAAGAAGATTTTACCGAAATGACCAATACTAAAGGAGGACTTCTTTCATTTAATAACTTTTTATCAACCAGTAAAGATCGTGACGTTTCTCTCTTATTTGCGCCACAAACTGTTACAAATTCTGACCTAGTTGGAGTTCTACTTGTTATGTCCATTAATCCTACACATTCAACAACTCCATTTGCTTGTGTTACAGATGTTAGTCATTTTCATATGGAAGATGAAGTTCTCTTCTCTATGCATACCATTTTTCGTATTGGAGATATTCAGTCAATGGATGGGAATAATCATCTCTATCAGGTGGATTTAACACTGACTAATGACAGTGATCAAGACCTCCGAACTCTTACTGATCAGATCCGGCAGGAGACCTTTCCGGATGAAGAAGGATGGTACAGATTGGGATTATTACTGATTAACATAGGTCAATTTATCAAAGCTCGGGAAATTTGTGAATTTTTACTTCATCAAGCAACAAATGAGAATGATAAAGCAAAACTTTATCATCAACTAGGCCGAATCAAACGTAATCAAGGAGAATATCAAGAAGCACTTTCCTATTATGAAAAAGCTCGTGCAATTCGACAGCAATCACTTAATTCCAATCATCCTGATTTGGCTATGTCCTATAACAGCATCAGTTTGGTGTATAATAGCATTGGCGATTATCCAAAAGCACTTATATCTCTCGAAAAAGCTCTTGCAATTCAACAACAATCACTTCCTTCGAATCATCCTCATTTAGGTATGTCCTATAATAACATCGGTAATCTGTATTACAACATGGGTGATTATCCGATAGCACTTCAATCTCTCGAAAAAGCTCTTGCAATTCAACAACAATCACTTCCTTTTAACCATCCTGATTTGGGTGTTTCCTATAACAACATCGGTTTAGTATATAAAAACATGGGTGATTATCCAAGAGCACTTTCATATTATGAGAAAGATCTTGCAATTGGACAACAATCACTTGCTTCCAATCATCCTGATTTAGCTGTGTCCTATAATGACATCGGTTTGGTATATTACAGCATGCGTGATTATCCAAAAGCACTTTTATCTCATGAAAAAGCCCTTGCAATTCGACAACAATCACTTACTTCCAACCACCCTGATTTGGGTGATTCCTATAACAACATCGGTTTGGTGTACGAGAAAATAGACGACTATTTAAAAGCTCAATCATTTTACGAAAGTGCTGTACAAACTGGACAACAATCATTACTAACAAATCATCCTAATCTTCAACAATGGAGAAAAAACTTCGAAAACATAAAAAAGAAATTATAACTTCTTTCTGAATTTTTTTCTAAAAGTAAAATAAAACTGATGAAAAAGACAATGTGTCTATTCAAACTCTGTTCTTGATGTGAATACAATATGAGCAGTAACACTCATTTGTAAGGTAAATAATACATATTGAAAAGATATGTATTGCAGAAAAGATCCTCGCGGTTACATTATTATGTCTGAATAAGTAGAGTCTCGTTGTGTTAGATAAGAAAGAAAAATACTAAAAAGTAACATAGAAGAATAGAAGGAGAGACAAAATTTATTTTATCAATAGAATGAATTATTCTTTCTCTTTCAATATTAAAGAATAGTTCATACCATTGATAAACTCATCCATTTTAAATGAATAGAATGCCTGTATATACATATACATATACATGATCTTTGTTCACAAAGGCTCTTACATGTTCTGTTTTTTAGATATTTGGTAATCTATTTATCTTTAACATGAATACAAATATCGATTTTACTTTTCAAAATAATATTCAAATGATAAATCCTTATACAATTGTTTTTCAATAGATAAAAATCAGTTTTATTCAAAGATATATTTGAATAAAATCATGTTTTAGTTGCATTAATAGTAAGGATAAATTTCCTTCTTACAGACCTTAATGCAAATAATTAGATTAAGATTTCATTAATATAATTCATTGTTAGTAGAAACATATCCATTCATCCTTGAATCTATATAGTTTCCATTGACACGTAAGAGGCTCTTTTTCCTATACATTTTTGTTGATTTCTATCTTCTATTTTTTCTTAAGATTATTTCTTATCTATCATTTCTTATTAAATTAGTATTATCAAGGGCGTACAGAGGTGCCGAAAGCAGAGTCCCTGACTAGTATGTTTGTAAAGAAGACAATCGAACATCAACCATTTTATTTGAAAATCTAAAGTATCTATTGTATATTATGTTTTCCAAAACTAATATTCGTATAATTAAATAACAGATTGCTTTACTAGTTATCATTGGAATAAAAAAAAAGATTTTATTTATAATAAACTCATAAAATGAGATAAAATTTTATTGTTCGGACCAATTACAGAAGCCATTTAATATTGAAATTATCATTCCCAAAAAAAAACACAATCATATAAACAAACATAAAAATGAGATATATAATTAAGTAAAATAATAATAATTATAATAAAAAAAAAATTTGCGATAAAATTAATGCAATAAAAACATAAGAAAAAAAAACTTTTCAGACGTATTGCGAAACTCAGTAGAAATATTAACTGTTTAAAGCGAAAAAAAAGAAAGGATTATAAGATAAATTTATACTCATATTATTAGTTGAGACTATTTTGACTAGATAAGTGGTCGTCTTGGCCATGACGATTGATTACGTGCAGATGAAAATTCAATTAAAGTTGTATTTATTCTTCCTAATACTGGTGATAAATATAGATCAAACCATTCATCGACTATATCTAATGAATAAAGTTCACTTAAATGACGATTTAACAATTGCGTCATTGTTAATAAATCACTTTGTAACATTTGTAATTCATTTAAACGTGAATCAAGTTCATAATGACGCACAAATCGATGTTTACGATTATAAGATGGTGATACAGTATGTAAAAATGTTAAACGATCTTCGATTTGTGCTAAAGATAATGCTAGAGATGATATACCTGACCAAATTGAAAGACCTTAATTAAAATACAATATAAATAAATGTTCTTTGTTTTTTCTCTTTATGATTATTTTCTTACCTGGTAATGACTGACATAATTGTGAATCTTTTCCAATGGAATTCATTAATCCATCGCAATCATTCATATAATCATTATAAATGATTTTTCCTGTATTAATTGTATATAAACTACTAACAAGAGATTGATAAGCGGTTGGTAATAAATCAGTTAATGGCATAAAATGATCAAAACGTGACCAACCAGTTAATATAATAGCAGAAAATGAGCTTGTTTTTTGAGCGGAAGATGCTTGAATAAATTGAAGCCATGCATAATTATTTAGAACATGATGTGAAGTATTTGTTTGCATAGAATAACGATTAAGACCACCTTTAAATGCACTAGCTGCCCATGTATTAGAAAATAATTTTGAATAAATATTCCAAATAGGTGACGAAATATATGATTCCTCAAATGTTGGTCGATAATTCCAAGCAACTGGTTCGACAAGACCTTTTAACTCTTCTAACTAAAAGATAATTCACAAAATTAAATGAAAAATTCTAAATCAAGTTCTAATTGATTCAAATTCTTGTTAGTAGGAGAAAGTCATACATTGTTTATTTCTGTTCGAATACTTTAAAAAAAGTAACAGAACAACTATTAACTAGACAAATCATGATTTTCTTACTCTAGTTATTGTTTTTAATAGTTGTACTCTAACTTAACGGAAGTAAATTGGAGAATAAATTATTTATTCTATATAAAATTCCTTACCAATTTTTCATTCAGTATGAATTGATCACCTCGAATAACATCATCCCAAATAAGTATTCGCATTGCTGGTCGAATTTTACGAATAATTTTAACAACACGTTTTACATGACTTGAAATAGAACAAAAAAATATCAATCTTATTGCGTTTATTTCTTTACTTACTCAACGTATCGTTCTGGTATATCCATAGAAGTCTCACGACATTGTGGATGAGAATTTGTTAAAACAACTTCATCACAACCAATATGAATTACATTACTAAATGGATGCATATCAAGTGTTTGTGTTAAAAGATCTTAAAAAATCAAAATATTTTTATCTTTTACTTGGAAAATAATTTTTTATTTACCTTCAAGTAGAATATATGTTGTATTTAAACATGGTGTAATAACCATAGGTAAACTTAAATCATCACGATATAATTCATATGGTTGTAATTTAAGTAACCATTCTAAATGACCAAATGTTTGAATTAATGGTATAACATCAAGTTGATGAGTTTTAGCTGATGTTTGAATTAATTGAATATCTGATTTTGAATAACTAAAACGATGTGTTGTCTAAAAATAATTTTTTTTTGTATTATTATTTTTTAAAATCGAATTATTCATTTATTTATACTTACATTTGCAAGTTTACCTTGTAATGGTAACATATCTTCATATTCAATTACAATACCTTTGACACCCATTTGTAATTTATCAATAAAATTAAAAAAATTCTCATAAAATTTATCTGCTTGCGGTGGTGCACCTTTTAAATCTAGATGAATATATTTTGCTAAACTAGATGACGGATCATTGTTGTTTGAGTTTTTTATTATTATATTATCATTTGAATTTATGGATTTGTCTTGTGGTAAATATGAATTAATAGGAAAAGGAGTTATTTTGATATTAAGATGTTTGGAAGTATCAGTTACTGTTGTTGTTGTTATAGAAGTCCATTTTGAGCTAATAGTAAAAATAATAACAATAAACAAAGTTAATATTAAAAATTCAAATAAACGACGCATTTTCATAAGTACTAATCGATTGTTTAAAGTTCGCATAATTATTTCATTCTTTTTTGATTTAACGTCGGCTCGTTATTATAATCTATATTCGAATAAAAAAAAATCATATGTATTTATATATTTAAATGAAAAAAAACACAAACTATTCACGATAGTTTTGCATGTATTACTTATCAACAGATTAAATGAGCATAAAAAAAGAATTTATTTAGCGCGAGTATGCATGATTAAAGATCATCTTATAATATGATACATTCATTATTGTCGTCATATAAAAGAGATAATCGATATTTTAGAATGTTGATCATGCAATGAAAGTTTAATATTTCGAATAGAAATATTCTTTACATGTCAGGCGACTGAATGTCTGTTCAACGCATCTGTTCTGAGTATGTAAACGAAGATAACATAAGATGTCTGTTCTCTTTTTTTGTTTTAGTTGTTACACACATATTCATTCATCATAATAATCGAAAAAAGAAAAGAACAAGAAGCAAATGGTTTTTTTAAAAAATAGATGATCAAGTCACACATACAGTTGCTAGTAATGAATGCTGCTGTTGTTGTTGATGGATATACATTCTGCTCATGATTACAAAAAAAAAGAAAGAGACGAGAAGACAAAAAAAAAGAGAAAGAGAGAAAGAAATTATGAACATGCAAAGAAAAAGCATACAAAAAGAACGTTTTCACCATCTTATATTTTGAGTGTCTGTTATGCACTGTGATCCGACCAAGTTTGTAAATATATAAAGAATATATATATATATATCATATGAGTAATTTTTCTACACATCATGAGCATATTGTTGAGTCCATTCACGAGCTAAAAAATATATATATATATATTATTGTCATACGATCAGTAATCATATTTTCAAACCTATAGCTTGAGCGCCTTTTTCATCGGCTTTCCATTTTTCAGCAACATCAGCATCTAAAAAATCATCGGGATTTGGTGCACTTAATAAAGCTTGAATTGATAGGAGAACAGTACGTATTTGAAGAGCAGGACTCCATTTCTCTAGAAAAATAAAATAATAAATAAATAAATTATAATAAAGATTAGTTTTACCTTTAAGAATATCAAGACATATACGGCCTAATTTATCAATATTTGGATGATAAAGTTTTGTCATAAAACGAACTTTAGGTGGTGCCATTGGATATTCATCAGGAAGAAATAATTCTACCTTAAATCTACCACCTTCATAAGGACTCTGAATTAGATAAGATATGAATTGATAAAAGTATTTTTGAATGATATGAATATACCTCGCCTGGTCCATCAATGATTACTTTAAAATATCGTGGATTCTGTTCATCAACTATTGCACTGATACCTGGTACTGGTTCTTGTAGTAAACGAGCACTTTCCTAAAGATTAATATAAGACTAAATTCAATCAGAATTCAATAGATTCTCACTTTAACAATACGTTTAGTCAATGCACCATTATCGGTCATTTTTGCAAAAGAAAATAGTTAAAAAATCTAATCAAAAAGAAAATTTACGGAATTTTCTTAGTTGTAAAAACAAAAATATGAATCATGTTCTTGTCATTATAAAATTGTTTCGTTTACTCGTTATGACTAGAAAAGAGAACAAGATGAGAACTGTCACGTTCTGAAGTCGTGTGTTAAACGATATTTATTTAGATAAATAAACTACTTCAAACACCTCTATATATATGATGCAATACACGTATACTGAGGAATATTCTAGAATAGAATATCCCTCGATAATAACAAAGATTATTCTAACAGAGAATAATCTTAATGAATACACGAGAACAAAGAAACATATATATGAACTATATATTAACGACCTCGATAGAAAAAGAAAGAAAAGACTAAAAGAAAGCGAACGATAATAACTAGATCATATATCACAAATACGAGTGATAATAATCTAGGTCATACATCACA
>CAJNOI010000028.1:404461-451818 GCA_905250115.1 Adineta steineri
CATATATCACAAATACGAGTGATAATAATCTAGGTCATACATCACAAGAACGGTAATATTTGTTGTTGTTTATTGTTGTTTTCCCAAGCAATACAAAGGAAACTGAGCGACATCTTTTGTTATTGAATTATTTCGAAAGTAAAAGCAAAGAAAATTTATTAATTAATATTATTTTTGTTATGTAACTCGAATAGAAATATTTCATGGAAATTATTCTATTCGAGAGTTACATAACAAAAGATAAATTATGGATTGACAATCAGCTGTTTATGATTTCTCAATATTTAATTTTAATCGTGAATATTTCAAGCTGTAAATGAAAATTTGTTCTTGGAATATTAATGGTCTTCGCTCATTGCGACAGCCATTACGAACTGTACTTGAACAACTTGATTGTGATATTATATGTTTTCAAGAAACAAAAGTTACTCGTAAGTTTTTCTCTATTAAAATAAAATCACCCTGGATGTTCTTATGAAACTAAATATGTTTGTCTTCTTTTCTATAATTTTCATTCAAAAACTTCGATGATACCAAAAAAAATTTATTTAATATATTTAGGTCAAGCTCTAGCTGAAGCATATGCTCGAATAGATGGTTATCATTCATTTTATAGCTGGTCTCGACTTCGAGAAGGATATTCTGGTGTTTCTATAATTTGTAAAACATCTCTAGCACCAATTCGAGCGGAAGAAGGTTTGTTTTTAGAGAATTGAATTTTTAGAATTTAGTTTTTTGATTTCAATATGTTGCTAGTTTTTAGGTCTCGTAGGAAAATTACACACAAATCTTGAGGATGGTTTAGGTGGTGAATATTTATCATTGGAAGAGAATGATCTTTTAGCAATTGATAGAGAAGGTCGTGCGATAATGACTGAACATGAACTTGAGTGAGTAATGAATAGAAAAGATTTGAATTATTTTTTTATTTGTTATTATCAATAGAGATGGAACAAGTCTTGTTGTAATTAATGTCTATTGTCCTCGTGTTGATAGAGATAAACCTGAACGATTAACTTATAAACTTAATTTTTATTCTGCACTTGAACAACGTGCTCGATGTTTTTTAGAACGTGGATGGTACGTATGTGCACCATTATTTTCTTCTAATATAGACAAATTATATTCTCTTTTTTTTCTTAGTCGAGTTATTATCGTTGGTGATTTTAATGTTTCTCATAAACCTATTGATACATGTGATCCAGGAGACGATCTTAATGTAAATTTAAAATAAAAATTTTAATATACAATCTGATTTTCTTATTTTTTTATTCAAGTATTTTAATTCCAGTCCATCACGTTTATGGTTTTCGAAATTAATATCTGAAGATATTTTTATAGATACATTTCGTTATTTACATCCAGATCAACGCGAAGCATATACATGTTGGGAAACAGTATCCAATGCTCGTGTAAATAATTATGGTGTACGAATTGATTATATTATATGTGATGGTGCTGTATCAAAATCCCATCTTGTAAATTGTGAACGTCGACCTGATGTTGAATCAAGTGATCACTGTCCAGTTATTGCTGAATTTAATTTTACATTTAAAGATCGTTCGCAAGCAAAACCACCATCGATTTGCACAAAATTTTGGTCAGAATTTAAAGGTACTCAGATGAATATAAATCAATTTATTGTTAAAACTAAACGAATACGCGAAGACGATATTGATAGTCAAGATGACAAGTAAGAAATCAATGATAAATTTGAGTTTTCATAGATCGAATTTGATCTTCTTTTTTTAGAAAGCAACAAATAGAGGAAATAACAACAACGAATAAACAAGTAAGTGAACTCATTGTAGTATTTCTGGAGATAAATGAACATTTTTTAGACAAATCAATTAAATGAAATTATCGTAGAAAAATCAGTTACTACACAATCTAAATCACTTACAAAACCTTCATTTAAAAAAGTCAAATCAGATCAATCATCACTTTTACAACATTTTAAACGAAGTTCTCAATCAAAAATGGCTCCACTACCTTCCTCGTCGAATGATTCAATTCCCAAAGTATATTTTTGATTTTCTAATAAATTTTATAACATACCTTTGCTTCTCTACAAGGAACCTGAAGTTATTACTTTATTAAACACTGAAACTGATGAAAAACCAAAGAAATCAGTTACATCATGGAATCAAATCTTTCGCCCACCAACTCCACCACCATTATGTTCTGGCCATAAAGAACGATGTGTTATACGTCAAGTTAAAGATACTGCATCTGTAAATTGGGGACGATATTTCTATGTATGTTCACGTGCAAATGGAGCTTCAGACAATCCTCAAGCACGATGTGAACATTTTCAATGGAAAGAAATAAAGAAAAAAACAACGTCTACAAATTAAATTGTTTCTATTCTTTTTCTTGTTGTATATATATTTTATTTTGGAATGTTATGAAAGAAATACAATTCAGATAAATAAAAGAAAAAGTTTATTCGACTTTAACACCTTTCCAAAATGCAATATAACCTTTGATATTATTGGCTTTTTCCTTTGTATCTGGATAATACCAAGCTGCATCTTTATTTTCTTTACCATCGACAGTTATTGTATAATAGGATGCTACACCTTTCCAACCACATGTTGTATGAGTTTTAGTTTCAGTAAAAAACTCTTTTTTGATTGAATCAGGTGGAAAATAATGATTATCTTCTACAACAATTGTTTTGTCACTTTCAGCAAGAACTTGTCCATTCCATGTAGCTTTTTTTGTCATGATTTTAATATTGATAAATTATATAATGAGTCGTACTTTATGGTTGAAACGAATGATTATATAATCGACAAAAACAACAAACACGGTTGATGTGTCCTATAGATAGAAAGAAACCATTTGGTTTGCTATTCAATAGGTGTCCTTCTATTTTGACGTATTTATATAAAATACTGAAAAGTTGAATTATTCTTTAGTTTTATGATTAATTGATATACAATATTATAGACGACCTCGACAAAATTTTAATTACTTTTTTGATGAAAGAAAAAAAGTAATTTCTTTTTTGTCAATAATCGATTGATTGTTTTCTTCGGATGATTATTTCATCTATAAACATTATAAATTTCTTGTTTTTGTTTTAAAAAAATAATTTATTGACGTCATGACTTTTGCTCGATGTACTAATGCTTTATAATGAAATAACTACAGAAGATATATACCTACTTACTGATATACGTTTGTGAGCATCCGTATTACGTTACATCCATGATTTTGTTTGTAGAAAAATCAATTTTACTCGTGCATATAATACATTGTTAGTTGATTTTTCCGAGAATGTTTTCAAACATATTTCTTTGGTATCTTGTTTATTAAATATTCTATCAAGAGATGTTTTATTAAAACTCCGAATAAAATCAAATTAAAGTCAAGTCACTTCATTCTTTTTTTCTATCAAGATCGGTAGTACAATTTGTGGAAAATATTTTTACACATTATTAGTATGATATAGTGGTATGAGAAGAATGTTACCAATCGATATCTTCTTTATATGGTTGATCGCTCTGCTGATTACTAATCAGACGACAGGTAATACATTTTTTATTTGAAAGAGAATGATCTTATTAACAGCAACATTTATATACTATCGATTAGAGATCATTCGAGATTCTTAGTCAACAAGTCTGACTATTTTTACTGAATAATAATCCTATTAATTATAGTAATAATAATTTCGTTTTCTTTGTCCCGAGCAACTATATATTCATCAAAACTTGCTAATATATATATTTTTCTGTATTCTTGCAGTTCATATGGACTAGAAGATTTTCGATTGTAATTATTATTCTTATTTATTAGTTTACATAACAGAGTAAATTTAAAAAAAGAATAACTAAATTCTCGTTTCTAGTTTTAGGAATGTACTATAAGTTAAAAAATATTTTGTTTGTATACTTACGGACTTTTTTAATTTCGGGTCCAAAAATACAAATTTTCTTTTTAATTAAGAAGAAAATAACAAAAGTTGTTTGAAAAATATTACTAGAAAAGATATCATTAGTTAATAATTCAGCTTTTCATTTATTTTGGCCATAAAGGATAGACAGTTTTGAAGTATTTATCTAATTATCTATTAATCTAATTGAATTCAAACGAAGATAAATCTTTATTCCATAGGTTTATCATTCAATCAACCCAAATTTTGTGCATCGGCAACTTGGAATCCCAATGCGATAACATTTCTCAATAGTCAAGCAATTGGTATTCAACCTAACGATATATTTGTCAGTATCAACAACACAGTATATGTATCTGAGAATGGTCGCGATCGAGTACAGATATGGTTAGAAGGCAGTAGGAATCCATCGAAAATTATTTCTTATAATTTAATACCTCCACATGGATTATTTGTCTCGGTTACTAATGATATTTATATTGACAATAGTGTGTCAGGTTATGGAGTTGAAAAATGGACAATGACGAGCACAAGTGGTACAAATGTGATGATTACTGATGATATCTGTTTCCATCTCTTCATAGATAAAAATAATACACTTTATTGTTCGTATAGTAATCTTAATCAAGTAGTTAAAACATCGTTAAATAATAACCATCACATGTCAACGAATGTAGCAGGTACTGGAAATGCTGGATCAGCATCGAATATGCTTTCAAGTCCTAATGGAATATTTGTTGATGCTAAGTTTAATTTATACGTGGCAGATAGTGGCAACAATCGAATTCAGTTATTCAAACCCAGTCGTTCAAATGGACAAACTATAGCAGGAAATGGTGCAAATAATACAATTACACTTAATAATCCAAGAGCCGTTATTCTTGATGCTGATGGATATCTGTTCATTTGCGATACATTTAATCATCGCATTGTTGCATCAAGTGCGAATGGTTTTCGATGTATAGTTGGATGCTTAGGTATAGCTGGTAGTGCAGCTAATCAGTTATATAAACCATGGAATATCGGTTTTGATAGTTATGGTAATCTGTTTGTTGCTGATCGCTTCAATAACAGAATTCAGAAGTTTTTGTTAGCAACAAATCCTTGTGGTAAGTTATGTTAGTTAAAAATATAACAACTACATTATTCTATTTATTATTATAGGTATTACATATAATCAACCAAAGTTTTCTTCTTGTGCAACATGGGATACCAACGCTACAACTTTTTCAGATAATAATACAATTGGTATGAAGCCTTACAGTGTATTTGTTAATACGAATAATAGTATTTATGTATCTGGAGTAACTTCCAATCAAGTTTATGTATGGTATAACGGAAGTTCATCTCCAAATAGAAATATATCTCGTGGTTCCAATATTAGTTATAGTATTTTTGTTGGAAACAATGGTGATCTTTATGTTGATAATGGTCTCTACAATGGTCGAGTGGATAAATGGTCATTAAATGCTACAAATAGTAGTATTGCAATGTATGTCAATAAATACTGTCGTGGTATTTTTGTTGATATGGTCAATAATATTTACTGTTCTATTGGTTTTTTAAATAAAGTAATTAAAAAACCATTAAATAATGATGTGAACATAACAACCATTGCTGCTGGTACTGGAAATAATGGATCAGGATCCTATATGCTTAGTGATCCTAGAGGAATTTTTGTTGACATCAAATTTAATTTATATGTAGCAGATTGCGGAAACAATAGAATTCAGTTTTATCGGCCAGGTAATCTAAATGGAACTAGTTTGGCTGGAAGCAAAGTGCCAGGAACAATTACACTTAATTGTCCAACTGATATTATATTAGATGGTGATGGATATTTATTTATTGTTGATAACTACAATTATCGTATTGTTCGATCAGGACTCACTGGTTTTCAGTGTTTATTTGGTTGTACAGGTACAAGTACAAGTACATTTGGTTCGGCTGCTGATCAACTTAATCGTCCTTGTAGTCTCAGTTTCGATAGCGATGGTAATATATATGTTGCTGATACTTATAATAATAGAATCCAAAAATTATTACTAGCAACAAATTCTTGTGGTAAGTATACAAAAGCTTTATAAATAGTAGAAGACGTAGATTTGTAAAATTTAGTCTATCTGATGATTATCAAATATATTCGCCTTCAAACTTTGTTTAACGATAGGATTTTTGATATTTATGAGAGATAGTTTCCTTCAATAATTTCTAATGATGTCTATAATTACATTTCAATATATAAAACGTTGTATTGTATATAATATAATTTAAAGAATTCTATTTGTTATAGATATTTCATATAACCAACCAAAATTCTGTGCATCTGCAGTATGGAATTCTAGTGCTACAAACTTTGCCGATAACAATACAATTGGTTCACATCCTAACAGTATTTTTCTCGATGTCAATAATACTATTTATGTTTCTGCTGGAAGTATTAATCAAACAATAGTATGGCTTGATGGAAATCCTAATTCAACGTGGAATATTTCTGGTAATTTAATATATCCACAAGGTATTTTTGTTACAAATACAAATGATATTTATATTGACAATGGTTATGTCAATGGTCGAGTTGAAAAATGGAAACTAAATGGAACTAACAGTACTACTGTTATGTATGTTAATGCGAGTTGTTATAGTCTTTTTATTGATATTCACGATAATCTTTATTGTTCTCTGAAAAATTCGCATAAAGTTATTAAAAAATCATTACATACGAATGCAAATACATCGGTTACTGTTGCTGGTAATGGAATCAATGGATCAGCATCAAATATGCTTAATATGCCTTGTGGAATATTCATCGATATAGCAGTTAATTTGTATGTAGCAGATTGTGGCAATGATCGGGTACAACTCATGAAATCAGGAGAAATGAATGGAACAGCCATAGCAGGATATGGAGCATCAAATACAATTACACTCAGATGTCCAACTGGAGTTATTCTTGATGGAGATGGATATGTTTTTATTGTTGATAGTTATAATAATCGTATTATTGGATCAGGAGCTAATGGTTTCAGATGTTTAGTTGGTTGTATAAGTGGAAGTAGTTCACTAACGAACACATTAAATAATCCTACAACACTTAGTTTTGATAGTTATGGAAATATTTTTGTTATTGATTTGGGAAACGAACGCATTCAAAAATTCTTTTTCTTAAACGATTCTTGTGGTAAGTTATTTTAAATAACAACTGTGATAACTTTGAATCAATGAATTAAATTTAAGTTCTAGATCAAACAACGGAAACAACGGAAACAACAGCATCAATTACAACTACACCCATAATTCAAGGTATTTTCCGATGATAACAAAATAGTATGAATAACAGAGTTTCCTGTTTTTTTTCAAAATATATTGTTCAATACCTATAATAACATTGATTCCAAATACATTATCTTTATCATCTCCAATACAATTTCGTCGAAATCAAGATTTCTTTATTAGTTCAAATATTCAATTGAAATGTAATATTTCACTTTCAACAATTATGCAATGGACAATCAATAATTGTACTTCATATAATTGTTTAACATCAATTCAAATTGATCGAACAATATCAACAACATTTAGTGAAATTTATATTCCATCAAGAACTTTACCTTATGGTACTTATCGATTTAAATTAACAGTAACTATGACTAGTTCACCTAATCTAACTTCATCAGCTTCAACATATATTAAAATAACACCATCACTTATTACAGCAAATCTTGTTCAATTTGGAACATCAATGATTACACGTGGTTATAAACAAGATTTAATACTTGATCCAGGAACATATTCAATTGATCCTGATGAAAATATATTCAATACAAGTGTAAGTTATATTTCTATATGATACTCATTTTAAAATCTATTATTATATAGAATTGGAATTATGAATATTATTGTCGAATTTATGGTCTTTATAATTTTCCAAATATTTTGGGATTTCTTTTAACTATTGATGATCCGAGAATTGATTCATCTAATCCATCCTGTTTATCAAATCAAACATTAGTACGATATAATGGAACATCACTTTCACCAAATTCATCAATAATAATTTCATCGAATTCACTTTCACCAAATCGAACCTATCAATTTATGGTTATTATGACAAATCGTCGAAATTCTTCAATGCAAGCAACAGGTTATTTACTTGTTCAAATCGATAATAATTATCCACAAATGATTGTTATTGCGTAAATTGTTTCGGTGTATTTTTTTCGATTATGAATTATTTCTTTTTATTTAGTTGTGTGATATCAGAAATGTGTATATCAAATTTAGAATTTCAATTAGTTAATCCAACAACTCAAGTTGCACTTTTTTCTATTTGTCTCGAAAGTTGTTCATCATTGCTTAATATAACCTGGAATATATATCAAGGTTTTAATGCATCGCTATCAACAATTCATTGGACATTATTTAATCAGATGGTACAATATGAGAATATTTGGTTTTTTGGTTCGTATATTGACTTGTCTATGATTTTTATTATTTATTTATTTATTTAGGATATAATACAAGTAATTTTACAGCAACAAATGATTTATTTCTTAACAATCCTCAAGTAACTTTTTGGCGTTTTGAAGTTGTTTATACATTTGCATTAGAAACAAGTTCAAGTGCATTGAATTTTATTATAAATCAACCACCTCGTAATGGTTCTTGTTCCATTGATCCTCGCAATGGTACAACAAGTACTTTATTTACAATAACATGTCCTAATTGGTTTGACGAAGATGGAGTTCAAGATTATTCGATTTATGGTACGAATAATGATCATTAACTTTTCTATAATAATTCATATTTTTCAGGTTATACATCAGATATATCAGAACAAACAATAATTGCATTTAGTTCTATATCAGATTTTCAAGTTTTTTTACCAACTGGAGATGAAAACACATCAATACTTTATATTATAGTTCATATACGTGATACACTTGATTGTGTTACAGAATATAATATGAGTTCAATTATTGTTCAAACAAATTCAATAGATCTTATTGATTTTACTAATATTTTACATAATGACACAGATTCATTAATGAATAATCCATTTATACAATTACTTTCAAGTGGAAATCAAAATATTGTTGGACAAATAATAACATCATTTTCACAAGAATTCAATAAAATAAATAATGAAAATATACAAAATGCTGTATCAAGTAAATAATAATCTAATCAAATATTTTTATTCGAATTAAAATTTTTTATTTTATAGATGGAATTCCATTTACAAGTATTTTTATTTCACCTTTAGGAAATCAAAATTTACAAAGCGTCAGTCTTTAAAGATCTTCTTGTTCTTTTCTACGTTGTATCTATTCATTTAGATAAATACGTCATTAAACACATCAGCTTTAATAGAATATCATAAACAATTGAATGTGTATGCTAATATTCGTGATTATCTAATAACATATCTAACTAACCTTGTAATTACTACATCAAGTAGTATTAAATTACAATCATCAACATTAGTTCAATTGACTCAAGCAACGAATCAATTAACACGAACATCGTCTGTATGTAATTTCATTATTTTTAATTTTCAAAAGATTTCTACTGATATAATTACGTAGATGGTAGCATCAGATAAATGTTATCAATTAGCTAATGCTTTATATTCAATGTCAAACACAATTTCATATGAAGATGTTCAAACTGCTGCTAGTCAAATTACTCAATGTACTACCAATGTTTTAACTGTTCGATTCTATTTTAATATAAAATAATTAAAAATATAATTATTAATATTTTAGGCAGTTAATGGACCATTACAACAACGAACAAGTGTACTTGATTTAGATTTCTCTCGTGCAAATACATTACCACAAGATTATGATACTAATCTTGAAAATGAATGGTCAAATTTAAGTAAGAACCGTTTTGTTATGTTTATTATCTAATCATATTGTTTTTTTTGAAAGATTTATTTTCTAATGGAATGGATTTTTCATGGGAAACAATAGAAAACGGTCGAAATATTTACTACCAAAAACAATTAGCAAATACAATTAATATTCAAGCAACTGAAACAATGACATTATTAACAAATGCATTAAATATTCATATAAATATTGGGCAAAATTTTCTAATAAATACATCATCGGTTTTTATGTCATTAGAAACTATATCTATTGAATCACTTTCAAATAAATCGATTAAACCAATTCAAAATTCTCGTATTTATATTCCATCAAATATTAGATTAAATACAGCAACTAATTCATCAATATCAGTTCGAGTAAGTTTAAAAAATTTATTTATATATTTCTTAAAAAAATGTCATTTTTCCAGTCAATGATACAACCACTTGCTTCAATTGGTAATTCTCAAAATACAAATCTTTCGACATCACTTTCATTCACCATATTGGATCAAAATGGTAATGAAATTTCTATTCCATCTGATAATAAACATATGATTGAATTAATTATACCACGAGATTCAAATTTAATCATACCTCCTATGACTTTACAAAATATAAGTTCATTTAATTCAACACCTCATCGTCAATTATTTAATCTTCATTTTATTGATGTAACATCTATAGTGTCAATTTCAATTCATTTTGAAATGCATCCTTTAGATACAAATCTAGCTTATTTATTAATCTATAAATTTGATAGTTCACCTCAATTAAATAGTACAATGAAACAAATTGATGGTTGGTCTTTACTTTGTCCTTCAAGTAAATAAGCATTCATTCATTTATTTAATATCTATATATATTCAATAATTATTAAATTTAGATTTAACTGTTGATGATATTTATCTCTATTTTATTGATAACAATCATACAATTGATCATCAATCAATAGTATTTGGTTTACGAGAATTAAATTCAACAGATTATTGTTTAAATCAATCTATTTCAGATCCACCCATTTCAAATGAACCATTTCATTTTACAGCAGATTATGAATTACGTATCTATACATCAGGTTGTTATTATTTAGATACTGATAATACTTGGCAATCTAATGGATTATTAGTAAGTTTTTTTTGAACTTCTTCTCTTATAAAGTAAAGATCAACATATATATTTATTAAAGGTTGGCTCATTAACAAATCATTATCAAACACAATGTTTTTCAACACATTTAACAACATTTGCTGGTGGTTTTATTGTTTTACCATCACCAATTAATTGGAATAATGTTTTTTCTAATGCTGATTTTATGAAAAATAAAACTATTTATATTACAGTAATATGTATCTGTATTCTATATGTTTTATTAATTATCTATGCTCGTTATAAAGATAAGAAAGATATTGAAAAATTAGGAGTAACACCATTATCTGATAATCATAAAACTGATCAATATTATTATGAAATTATTATTTTTACTGGTCATCGAATAGATGCTGGGACTCAATCAAAAACTTATTTCATTCTAGCTGGTGATCAAGATGAAACATCAGTACGAAGATTAATAGATCCTCATCGAGAAATTTTACAACGTGGTGGTATTGATGCATTTGTAATGTCTGTTCCAAAGTAAATATACACAACTTTTGTTTGAAATTAATTGAAAAAAAATTTGTTTCTTTTTAAGATCATTAGGATTATTAAATTATATTCGTATTTGGCATGATAATTCAGGTAAAGGTACATCAGCATCATGGTTTCTTAAATATATTATTGTTCGTGATTTACAAACAATGGAAAAATCATATTTTATTTGTCAAAATTGGTTAGCTGTTGAAAAAGGAGATGGACTTGTGAGTGTTCAAATATAATTTTTCTAATTTCATCTCTACAAAAAATAATATTTATTAGATTGAGCGTATTTTACCATATGCGGATGAAAATCAGAAAAATCAATTTTCTTATTTATTATCAAAACAAGCATATCATAGTATGTCAGAAGGTCATCTATGGTTTTCAATATTTTCTCGACCACCATCGAATAAATTTACACGTGTTCAACGATGTACTTGTTGCTTTGTTTTATTATTTACTGCAATGCTTTTAAATATTCTTTATTATGATCAAACAAATGAAACAAAAACAAATCAGACAAGTGGAAGTTTATCATTTGGTCCATTATATATCAGTTCTCAACAGATTAGTATTGGTATAATTGTTGAAATTCTTTCATTTGTTCCCAGTTTATTACTTGTTCAATTCTTTCGACGAATAAATCCACGAAATTCTTATAATCAAGCATCTTCATTACGTGACGCTATATATAAAATAAAACAACAACCAATATCGTAAGTTAATTAGATAAAATTTATATATTAATTTCTTTTTTCCTATAGTGAAAAAGAAGTCATTAAATCAAATAAAAACAAACGATCATCATTGAATTTTCCATGGTGGTGTCTTTTTATTGCTTATGGTTTATCATTTCTATTAACTGTAGTTTCAATATTTTTTATTATTGTTCGTGGAATTGAATTTGGAGATTTAAAAATTCAAAAATGGCTTACATCACTTCTTACTGGACTTTTTTCGTCCATATTTTTTATTCAACCACTCAAAGTATATTTATTGATTGAGAAAATCTTTAATAAATTCTTTCTTTTATCTAGGTGATTAGTTTAACTGTATTCTTTGCATTTTTTATTCGAAATACAGATAAAGAAGCTGGCGAATATATAGATAACGATGATAATCTTCAACTAGATGCTAACGAAGATTATCTTCATTCATTACAGGTTTTATTTTTTGATTTCGATAATGAAATATTTTAATAATAATTTTTAGAATGATTCTCCATTTACAAATCATTGTCAAACTCGAATAAATCATCTTAATCAATCTGAAATTGCATGGGCTCGTACTCAACGTTTAAAAGAAATACAAATGTGGTCAATTATTCGAGAAATAATTACTTACATAACATTTCTTTCACTTCTTTACATTGTTACCTATTCAAATATGAATCAAAATGGTTTCTATCAAGTTAATCATTTCCGTAAATTCTTTTTAAACACGAGACAAATCAATTACGATTATACAAAAGTAAAATATTCTCATAATAAAAAAGAATTAATCAATTTATTTTCAAATTCTAGATTTCAACTGTTCATCAATACTGGTCATGGTTAGAAAATAATTTTCTTGAAAATATTCATGCACAACAATGGTATAATGGTGAACCACCTCGAAATCTAAGTGGTTTTATTAATGATAGATCAAATCGATTAATTGGTTGGCCAACAATGAGACAATTACGTGTTAAATCCTATTCATGTTCTATGAATTCAATGTGTCAATATGATTATAGTTTCTTTCATGAAGAAAAACAATCATATCAACCTGGATGGAAAAATCAAACAATATATACGTATAATGTCTCTATTGAACAAGCATTTCAATATCAAACTGGTGATCAATTAGGTACATATATGTATGTTGGGCAACATGCAACATATGCTAGCGGTGGTTATGTATATGAATTTCGTGGTAGTTTAAATGAAATTAAAAATGACACTGCTCAACTTCAACGATTAAATTGGATTGATAGTCAAACACGAGCTGTTATTATACAAGTTAATTTATATAATCCAAATTCACAATTATTTATTTCAGTTAATTTACTCACTGAGTTTTTATCAACTGGCGGTATTGATGTGCAATCTAGTTTTCAACCAATCTCATTTCAAAGTAATTCGTTGTTTTAAGAAATAAAAAATAGATTAGAGAATCTTGAGGGTGTGGGTAAAAGTATAGTTTAAACTCCTCTATATAGTTATGAGGATCTATTTTTACGTATAATATATTGTAAGGAATTTATTTAGTATTTACATCACTGTCTACATTGATTTGTGCAATATTTTATATGGTATTTATTATTTATATTATGATCAATGAAATAAAATCTTTAATTAAATTAAAAATAAATTATTTTCGAAATTTTTGGTCATTTATTGAATTTGGATTAATTATTTGTTCATGGACAATTATAGGAATATATATATGGCGATATCAAGAATTCTCACGTATTGGTGAACTTTTTCAAAAGACACATGGATATGTTTATATTAATCTTGAACGTGCTGTTTATATTAATGATATATTTATATATTTACTTGCTTTTTCTTGTTTTTTTGGTACAATTAAATTTGCTCGTCTTTGTCGTTTTAATTATCGTTTATTACTTTTTACTAAAACACTTCAATATGCTAGTAATGAATTATTATCATTTGCATTTATGTCGTCAATTATATATGTTGCGTTTATAACATTATTTTATTTATTATTTGTTTCAAAAATTTCCACTTGTTCAACTTTATTACATACAGCACAAATGCTGTTTGAAATGACATTAATGAAATTTGATGCACATGAATTTACTGATGCAGCTGCATTTCTTGGTCCATTTTGTTTTAGTTTATTTATTATTATAGTTGTATTTATTTGTATGAGTATGTTTTTAACAATAATTAATGATAATTTTCGAACTATTCGTAATAATAAGAAATTAAATCAGGATGAAAATCAACAAATATTTTCATTTATGTTTTATAAATTTCAAAATTGGATAGGTATGATAGTTATATTTATTTTAATTATAATAGCGTTGTAATCTAGGTTTAGGAGGATCACTTGAATTAGAACAATTTGAAAAACATGATGGACAAATGCGATCGAAATATTTCGATCCAATTGAACATTTTCCTGATAAAATTGATCAACTTTTGAATGCACTCAATCGAGTATGACTTTCATAGTTTTATCTTTAATTGTAAATATATTTGTTTATAGATTTATATTAGTCAAAATAATGTACTTCAAAAACAAGAAAAACAAGACCTTTAGATATCACTAACATTAAAATTCAAAAATATTATTTTCTTTTATGTTCTAATATAGAATCATTCCGCTTTTTGTCTTGTGAAATAAAATTGAAATACTCGATATGATATGTTCAGACATTTATGGTTCATCTGATTTAATAGTTTATAAAGAATGAAAAATATGTCTTGTGCTTTTATCAAGCTTGAAAAAATTACGACTTTTTTATATTATGACGTTTATAAATTCTGAAGATAAGCTTGTAATGATTGTGACAGTATTCCTTTTTAAACATATTTAATTTTTATAATTTTAAACGCTATACCCTCAAAAAACGCTCAGTATAACTAGAATCAAGTCGAATAGAGTTCTATTACAGATAATCAATACTGATACTATAAGTCCAATAATTAGAAACAGTTTTATGCTGACACAGACGACTACATATTCTGAAACCAATTATTTGAGAAAATAATTTTTCGTGGAGAAGTTTTTCTGATTGATCATATCTATATTTATAATCATAATAAAAGATTTTAACGAAATTACTCACTATAAAATGAAAATCGAGACAACATTTCCATACTATAACGAAGATTTTGATATTTCTAATAGAACAAAAGGTGCAGTATTTATATTTATAATGTTGCTGTTTCTAAAAAAAAAGAAACATATTTTCTTTTAAATTTCTATAGTCTAAAATAAATATTTCAGGCAAATTTGTCCAACAAAAGAACAAGTTCTGTACCATCTTATAAAATATGTATATTTAATTTTACAATCAAGTGACAATATAGTTTGACTAGAAATGAATTCATTCAAACTTTGCTGATTATTATTGAGAACAGAATATTCATGTCTATATATCATTTTATATCGATAAACCAATCGTAACAAAACTTTGTGTACAGTTGTTATGACAATTCTGTTATTCTGTAGTTGACATCATTTTTTGTCGCTTTTCTTTCAACAAGTAATTGCAACATCATGTGAAATCAATAACTAAACAAACATCTACTCGTTTAATCGGTAGAAAAAATAATAACACATCATATAAGTCTACGCAACACGCATTTCATAAACAATCTAGAATGGCAAATCAAAGTGTCGCCAACTTCCTCGCATTGCCGGTAGAACTTGTCTACCAAATACTGGATTTTCAATCGGATTGGACAATTATATGCTCAATGAGTAACGTATGTGAACGATTCAATAGAATATTAGACAACTACAATCGATACCAGGTAAATTTTTTTCTATTGACTCCAATAAAATATACATGAATAAACTATTTCTCACTCGAAATAATTCATTAGTGATCCCTCTCTCCCCACGAATTCATTTCTTATGTTATGACAATATGAATATAGTGTCCTGATAATCAGAAAAAATAAATTCCGTTTTTTCATTCTTTTCAATTTCATCAAAATATTCCAAGTTTCAAACCAGATATGACGTCATAAACATACAGTGTTTACATAAGAACGAAAAAAAAGGAACAAAATATTATTATTTTCTTTTTACGTGTATCAAAGCACCTTTTCTTTTAAATACCATTTTGATAGTTAAAATCAGCTTTTGAAAGAAATGAACGGTCGATCAGACAGTTTATCCTGCTATAAATAACGTCCTCAATATTTCTTTAAGAACATGAGTGACTATCAATGCAGGTGATGGTGGACGTGGATGGAGACAAGATTCATTCACATCACTCATACCCATTTTATTAAGGTGGAATATTTCTTCAAAGAATTCTACTTCTAAAGCAAATTTTTTTCCAAAAAAATTGCTTGGAAACGGATTTCATCTTGAGTACATTTTCTCAAGGGTGAAATTATGAGAATAATTCGTCATGCATTTATCTTTTATTATAATGAAACTAGCATTATGAAATAAATTCTGTGACATTTCTCTTTTTATAGATTAATGTTACTTCTTAAAAACAACCGTAGGGTGGCATCGAAAGAAACTATCAAAATCATATTCTCACTTATATAAACCATACGCATCAATAAGACTTAGTTCGATACTGACACGGAGTTCTGATGCAAATTTTACTACACTCAATAACACTTATTGCAATACATGGTGTTATAGGTACATAGTCTTACATTTCGCAATTGCTTTGAGTGAAACTAACTTCTAAAATTTTTCATTAAGTAAAAACTTTTCCTTCTTCCAGAAACATTTAGAAATTACAGCAACTTACAGATCGAACGTTTCTATCCCTGAATCATCCTTGCTGACTTCGTTCCAGTATAGAGTTTCACAAAACATCATCGCAATACTATGCAGTATATAAAATCCTTAAAATATTCATATCAATATCTATAGGAGCTGAAACGGCGTCAGAATAATATTTTTTTCACTTTTCTCACTTCATGTAATACTGACCAAATATTCTCTCTCTTCAACTGTACCGTGTCTTTACCTCCACTTCTTCATTTAGACAATCACCGCATTGATTATCGAGAAGAATGGAATCGGACATGTTGGAGCACAATCCTTGGGTGCTGCATTACAACACAATACAGTAATTCTCATTGTCTCTTTAACTATATCATCTCTTTACCTCTACTACTTCATCTAGACACTCATCACAATAGATCTTGCCCACAATCGAATCGGAGATATTGGAGCCCAATCTCTTGGTAATGCATTACAACATAACACAGTAACTCTCATTGTCTCTTTATCTAAACCATGTCATTACCCATACTTTTTCATCTAGGCACTCACCACATTGATTATCAAAAGCAACGAAATCGGACATCTTGGGGCACAATCCTTGGGCGCTGCATTACAACATAACACGGTAACTTTCATTGTCTCTTTATCTAAACAATGTCGTTACGTTCACTTTTTCATCTAGACGCTCACTGCACTAGATCTCTCGAGCAATCAAATCGGGAATTCGGGAGCACAATATTTGGGTGTTGCATTACAACACAATACAGTAATTCTCATTCTCAGCTTATTCATATCATGTCTTTACTTCTACTATTCCACCTAGGCACTCATCACACTAGATCTCGGACGGAATCAAATCCACAATGTTGGAGCACGATCTTTGGGCGATGGAATACAGCAGAACACAGTAATTCCCACTCTCTCTTTATCTATGCCATGTCTATACCTTAATTGTTTTGATTTAGTCACTCACAACACTAAATCTCGGAGAGAATGGAATTGAACCTGTCGGAGCACAATATTTGGGTGTTGCATTACAACACAACACAGTAATTCTCATGCTCTCTATATCTATACCATGTCTTTACCTTCGCTTTTTTATCTAGACACTCACTACACTGATTATCATGAGCAACGGAATCAGACATCTTGGGGCACAATCTTTGGGTGATGCATTACAACATAACACGGTAACTCTCCTTGTCTCTTTATCTAAACCATGTCTTTACCTCCACTTTTTCATCTAGACACTTACCACACTAGATCTCAGACGAAACCAAATCAGAGATGTTGGAGTACAATCCTTGGGTGCTGCATTACAACACAACACAGTAACTTTCATATTCTCTTTTTATGTATACCATATGTTTACTTTCACTATTTCATATAGACACTTACCAAACTAGATCTCGGACAGAATCAAATCGGACAGCTTGGGGCACAATCCTTGAGTGATGCATTACAGCACAACACAGTAAATCTCATATTCTCTTTTTATCTATACTATATCTTTATCTCCACTTCTTTATCTAGGCAATCACTATACTAAATATCCAGAGCAATCAAGTCGGAGATGTTGGAGCACAATCTTTGGGTGTTGCATTACAACACAATACAGTAACTCCCATGCTCTCTTTATCTATATCATATCTTTACCTCTACTACTTCATATAGACACTCACCACACTGGATCTCGGGTACAATCAAATTGAAGATTTTGGAGCAGAATTTTTGGGTGTTGCATTACAACACAACACAGTAACTCTCATTTTCCCTTTATCTATATTATGTCGTAACCTCTAATACTTCATCTAGACACTTACCACATTAAATCTCAACACTAATTTTATTACAATTGATGGAGCAGAATCTTTAGGTGATGCATTACAGCACAACACAGTAATTCTCATTGTCTCTATATCATATCTTTACCTGAAGTATTTCATCTAGACACTCACCACACTAGATCTCGGACGGAATCAAATCGCAGACCTTGGAACAGAATTTTTCGGTGTTGCATTACAGCACAACACAGTAACTCTCATTTTCCCTCTATCTATACTATGTCGTAACCTCTAATGCTTCATCTAGACACTCACCACATTAAATCTCAACAGTAATTTTATTGCAATTGATGGAGCACAATCCTTGGGTAATGCATTACAACACAACACAGTCAGTCTTATTCTGTTTATATCTGTGTTACATCTTTACTTCCATTTTTTTATTTAGACACTTACCAAACTGTATGTCTCAGAGAATCCGATCGGGCCTGAAGCAATAAATGCAATTGAGGAATTACTTGAACGAAATAGAAGAGAAAGAACATCGTGAATGGTAATATGTAATGTACTTAGATAAGAATTAAATCGCTGTTAATGATCATGGCGGTGTTTTTTTCTGTTATAATTTTGTCAGAAAGAATAAATAAAATTGCTTGTTCTCAAATTTAATCTATATTGTGATGAAAATGTTTTATTTAGCATTTTTCAGTCTTGACGAGGAGGATGATGACACTCTTAAAAAAACAATTTTTACGAAATAATTGGATGAGTGTGTAGCGCATGTAAAACTAAACTGAGGTTTTCTATAGCAATATTAAAACTCTCAAAGGTTCTTTTCAAGAAGACTGAGCTAGAAAAGGTTTTGTATGACAGTGCCAGAAATCTAAAATATCGTTTGGGGTTAGAACTAACGACAGAAGGTTCCATGTGATATCAGTAAAACTCTGAGACGTTGTTTCTAATGTTGCAGAAACAACGAATCGTGCCCGATGCTATTGAACTGGAAATGTTGTCTTCGTCAACGGTGAACCGTCAACTGTGCAGTATGAATTAGTGCTGAACTCAGAATGAGTCTTTGTTCAATACTGTTGAATCTAGTATGATTGTTTTAGTTTCGCATATAAGTATATGCGAAAATGCTTTATTACCTGTATTCAAGTTATTTATGATTTTGATTCTTGAATAATTGATATATGTTTCTAAGTTTACGATTTATAAATGTTGTGTTAAATAATGAGAATGTTAAAAATAAATATTTAGACTGGACTTATTTCAATTGAAACTTTTATTTCTTTTCTTAGTACAAGACAAAGAATGTTATAAAAAAGAAATAAGAAATATAGTTCCGACACACTCTATCGATAATATGTAGTACCACACTGTTCCTGATGATTCGAGTAAAAGCATGATGAACAAACTTTTTTTTTACATCCCCCACAAGTGCCAACAGCATCACTACTACACGAACTACATCCAGGTTTCAAGAAAACAGTTGTTGTTCCATAGCCGCTAACACCACTACAATTATGACCACGAAAATGTGACGAGCAAAAACGTCGTCTACAATGATCACATCGTCCATATGATGAACTTGTACATACTGAGCATTGAATACTGGCTCCAGAACCCATCTTATTCTTTTATGATGGTCTAATTTAATTATAACTGATGGCAAAAAAAGTACGATATCTCAACTAGCAAAAACTTTTTTTACTGAATTAAACGATAAATACTTTCTTTAAATACCATAATAAAAAACTTCAAGCTTGCTTTCTCTACCAAATATCGAACCGTATGTATCATAATCACAAAAATCGTTTTACCTTCAAGAATTTAGTTGGTTTTAAATAAATATTTGTCTTTACGCTTCTGTATAGTTAGAAAAGAGAAAATAATATTGAATCATCACATATTTAAAAATATTTTATTTATGAAACAAGTTATAAATCTCAAAATCTGACACTGTATCATATTTAAAATTAAGCACGTGGTATTTGCCCACTGATAGGTGGTAATAATGGTGGTGGTTGTCGAATAGATACTAGATAAAATTAAATTGAATGAATATATATTTTATTAAAAGACAATTGATGCTTTTACTCGATGACGATGACCATCGATTTTGTTGTTGCTGTTGTTGTTGTAAAATTTCATTTGGACGCATTCGCTAAATATATTAACAAAGTGTTTTTTTATTTTGATAAATAATTCAATAATAATATTTACACTTGTTGAGTCAGTTGAACCATCAAGACTTGGTAACCGTTTACGTTCATTTCTTGGACTATTGGCATTTCCCAATGCAGATCTAATTATTACTCAAATAGTAAATGGCTCAGTTAATATTTAAGAGATTCTTACTCGTCAAATCGAGCTACTTGAGTATGTACCCATTCATAAACACGATTAGGACGTGGTTGAACAGTCACAGGCGGAGTTACAGCTAAAATATTTTTGAAAAAAACATACAATAATTTATTTTTTAGTTATAATAATTGTCAACTTTTTCTATGTGCAATTGGTTTAGTAGTAGTTATCAATGATTGTTTACGTCTAGCTAATCGTAATGAACCAGGTGGTTGTTCATTATTACGTGCCATTTGTAAACGTTGATAAGCATCTATTATAAACGAAAATTTCGAAAAAGATTTTTAATTATATCTATAAAAGCAAACCCATATGTTGTCGTTTATGTCTTCGTTCAGCATTCCATTTCATTTTTTGTGCTCGTTTTAACATTAATGCTGCTGTTGAACTTGAAGGTGTAAAACCCCATTCATTTGTCATTTCATGAGGTCTTGCTGACATATCTAGAGGTTCTACTATAGGTTTAGCACGTGATGATGCTGCTGATGATGAACGAGAAGAATTTTGAAGAGGTAATTCAGTTATTATAATTGGTGTTGATAAAATTGAATGTTGTTGAGATTGCCATACTTCTTTAATACGAGTAACAGGTGTTCGTGGTCGTTGAAAACGTGCATCAAAAGCGGCCTAAAAGAATTAAAACTTATCTAAAAACTAAATAAAGATCCTAATTTACTTCATCAAATTCAAATTCAGTTAAATCAATTTCATCAAATGTTTGTTGTTGTTGACTATGATATCGTCGTACAGTACGCATACGTTGTCGTAATACATAACCACGCCAACGAGCTTGTATTTTTTGAGCTGCTTGTTGTCTTTGTTTTAATTTTCGTTCGAGTAATTTTCGACGCCAATGAGCTTGTAATCGAATAATACCTTTCTCTTTTTCCGTTAAAACTAAATAGATTTGTTGAGTATTCTTTGTCAAAAATTATTTTGAATTCTACCTTTTATTTCATTAGTTGGAATGATCATTTGAGATATTTCAATTGGTTCAATTTTTTTCTGTTCATAATATTGTTGACATTGATTATGAATTGATTTTAATAATGTAAATGGTTCTGTTTGATAATGTTCAATTATTTGACGAAGTTTAATTAGCATTGAAGTCATATTTGAAAGAAATGTTAAATATAATTGAATTAAATCAGTTGATTTCTCAATTGATAAATGAGGTAATACAGATAATGGATTTTTAAAAGATTTATTTTCAGGTATTAATGTTTCATTTATATCACATAAAACAGGATTTTGTTCAAGATTAAGACGAGATAATACTGGACAAGTATTGATAAAACGTTTTACAATAGATACATCTGAAATAAATTAAATTTCTTATTAATCTAGATATATAAATATTTTTCATACCAGATAATTGATTACATGCTAAATCAAGTTCAACTAATGATGGTAATTTAATTGATGATAATTCATGAAAACTATTATTTGATAAATGAAGATGTGTAAGAAATGGTAACCATGAACCAATTAATAATTCATCAAATGAAGTTAAACTATTTGACGAAAGATTAAGTTCATGTAATAGAACAGAATTTAATAGATTTGGTAGTTGAATAAGTGAATTTGAACTAGCTTTTAATGTTAATAATAATGGACATTGTTCAATTTGTTCCATTTCAACAAGATGATTATCAGATAAATCAATATGAAATAAATTTGTACAACCTTGTAAACCAATTGTTGTTAATAATTGATTACTTGTAGCAAGAAGAATATTTAGATTTACTAATGTTTCAATTCCATTTAAACGTGTTAAACGATTTTTTGAAACATCAAGATATTTTAAACGTGGAGTTTGTATAGCAAGAAGAGATGTTAGACGATTTCGAGATAAATTTAAATATTCTAATTGATTTAATTGAAGATGAATTTGTTCAATCCAATTACCCTATTTGTAAAAAAAAAGACAAAGACAACAAGGTGAATTGTTCATATAGGAAAATAATTACTTCAAGATCGAGAATAATAAGTGATGAACAAGAATCAAGACCAGTTAATTGAACAAGTTTACATTGACGAAGAATAAGATGAGTTAAATTAGGAAATGTAGTACCAGTTAAAGATAACGAACAAGGAGTAAGAATTTGTTCAAGATGTAGATAATGAACCTAAAAATGAAATACTTATAAAGATATATCGAAAAACATATTTATCGGAACATGCAAAAGAATATCTAAGTAATTTTCAAATAATGGTATCGATAGTAACTTATAATATCTTTTTCGCAAAACCAATATATAATATTATGTATGATTTGCATAATTATATAGTGCTTCATACAATGAATTTATAATTTATTGAAGCTTTTGTAAAAAAAATATAATGCTTATCGATTTTGATTATGACATAACTTACTATTATTTGTTAGGATAGTATTCAAAGTAAACATATATATACCTCTTTTGGTGATTGATTTTTAGCTGCTTTTATCAGTAGTTTAGAATCGATATCAGGTAATTTTCGAAGATTGCCACCTGGTTTACGTGTTGGCATTTGTTGAATAGTTTCTTCACTTGAACGAATAAGATTGAAATAAGTTATATCATGAGTATGTTCAGCCCAACGACGTGCTTCATTTAAAAATGGATATATTGATTGATTTGAATGTTGTTCTTCTACTGGTGCTTTACGAGGAGTTGATACTCTTGGTGTTGAAGGACGATCCGGTTTAACCGGAATTGAATGATTTGCTGTTACAATATCAATCGATCTTACAAATAGAATTTTCTTATCTGACGATGAAATATTTTTAGAATTATTGATCAATAAATCAGATCTATTGTCCATGAGTGTTGAAGTAAAATCAATTGATTTTCTTGGTAAGATAGTTTCAATTGGCGGAGGAGCACTCTCCGGTCTATTAATTAATATATCAGATCTACTTTCAACTTGTCTTGCAGTAATATCGATTGATTTTCTAGGTGAAATACTTTCAATTGATGGTGGAATATTTTTCGATTCATTAACAAATGTTTGAGATCGATTTAATGATATTGATGAAGTTGTATCTATTGATTTAACTGTTGACATACTTTCCATTGATGGTCTTTGAAAATTTTTCATTTCTTTATCGAATGTTCTAGATCGAATTAATGAATTTGCAAGTGAATTATTTTCAATCGATGGTGAAATTGGACTCTCGATATTTTTATCAAAAGTATTAGATCGTGTCATTGTTGTAGAAAGCTTCATAGTATTATTCGATTTAATAGGAAGTATATCCAAACGTTTATTGTTTGAGAATGAATTACTATTTAAAAAAAATACAAATGTTTTATAATAGATTGTTTGTTTAGATTAATTACCTTGGACTAGTTGACATTTGTGTTGATTCCAATTTAGGTAAAGGTTGTTTTTTATTGGATGATTTTGGTCGTTGCTGTTCTTTAGTTTGAATTGGTAATCTTTCTTCTGGATAGACTGTTGGTATAAAATCAGCTGGATTTTCAAGTTGAAGAATTTGAGTTGATGATATTGGAGGACTAAAAATAGAATTTATAAGAAAAAAAACATTGTTATATTCAAACTAACTCTATAGTTTGTTTTGATATGATCTTCTTTTTCTTTGTTAAATCTTCTTTTGGACGATTGATTTCTGTTTATAAAAATGTTAATTAATATATGTATACAATTGAAAATATGTCATACCTTTGACTGCTAATGGATGAAGTTTCGATTGCTTAGGAACAACATCTGTTAAAGGAGATGATACACGATCACTTGTTGGTAATGGTATTGAAGTTATTTCAACTTTCTGATGATTTTCTTTTTCAATAATTTTTGTTAATTTATCAGCATTTATCTTATTCATTTGTTCTTTTTTCTTACGATTTTTCGCAATTGTTTTTAATGCTGGTGTAGCTCGTTTTATTATTTCTTCATGATGTTTATGATAAACACTAAAAAGAATTTTTATTATTATTGTTTAAATATTTCAAAAAATATTAATTTACCGTTTTCCTCGATACCATGATTGAATAATAATAGCCATTTTATTTTGTCGTTCATTTGTCACACGTTCCTGTTCACGACATAATGCTTCAAATTGAAGTTTTTCATTCTGTGTCTGACGTGCAGTCTCATCAAGATTTTCCTTTAGAAAAAAAATGAAGTTTTTCAATCATAAAAAAACATTAAATCGTAATTCGAACTTGTAAACGACGGTATTCTTCAGCCAAACGAACTTGTTGTTCTTGAAGTACAATTGCATAACGCTCTTCTTCTTCCTAATCATAGTACGATTATAAAGAGATAAAGAAAAATGAGTAAATATTACTTTTCGTCTTTGTTCAAGTAATGCTAAATCAGCCAGCATTCTTCGATGTGATTCAGCTAAACGTTCATCATACAATTGTTTATTTGGATCTTCTTGTTGTCGAGGTGTTGATTCGGCAGACTTACATAAAAAAATTTCTTTTATTGAGTAAAGGATATCCAATATTAACTTACTTCATCAGTTTCAATTGGTTTTACATCTCGTTTTATTATTTCAACTTTAGGAACTTCATATTCATTTGAATCGGAATTAATCGATGAATCTAATGGTAATTCTTCAGTATTGATATTATGTAAAATCTAAATTTAATATTGATAAATAAAATTCTAATTTCAATTATTTCATACTCGATCTAATTCTTCACGATCAATTCCACATACTCGTGCAACATTTGTTTGAATATCTTTATCATTATCACCAATTGGTTTTTTTAATAATTCATCAATTTCGGAATAATCAATTATACATCGATCCATATTAACATTAACTTCATTTTCAAATGCTGCTAATCTTTCATGCATTTCACGTTCTAATTTTTGTCGCGTTTCATTTAAAACTTCTTCACTTTCGATCGCTTTTGTATCATTTTCATTATTCTTATCATCTTCATCGTCATCATCACCATCGTCGATTGAACCATCAAGTGATAGTGCATCAAGTTCTTCTTGAATAAGTTTATCAAGATCATAATCATCGTCTGTCATCATTTTTATTGAAAATTTACCAGATTTTTTTGTTCCTTTCAAATTTATTTATGCCATTAAATGTTTCTTTACAGATCGGTTACTAAGTTTCAAAGCATTTCAAATAGAGGGACATACAATCGTCTTATTAACATTGGTCACAATAGAAATAATCTACAGCAATTAAAAGTTCAATTTTTCAATTGAACATATTATGCAGATGTTCATATTTTTCTAATATATTGAATAAATATATCTGACATCTATTAATGTTAAAAAAAGAAGAGAATCTTATTATAGTTTTTGAATCTGGTGAAATGTAAAGATATTAAATTCGATACGATGCTCTTTATTAACTGTAAAATAACCATTTTCTGTTGTTTTATGTGAAGCAGATATTAAATAGGAAAACATGAGATATCAATTGAGTATATTATAATATTGTTAATACTAAAAAAAGACGGTAGATGTCGAAACAACTTTTATAACATCAATATATTTATTAACAACTCTATCTATGATTGTTCATTTGTTTGTATGATTACCAACAGTATTTCTCAATTAATTAGTTCATCAATGATACAATCTATATTGTTTTATTATACAATGATATTTTTGTGCGGTTTACACATTTATTAATTATAACCTTTAAGATATGAAGGTTATCAACAATTGCATGTTCCGTATATAAAATTATGAGAATTGATTTATATTTCATAGTAGCGACATCTAATATTGTATTTATATTTTATTATTTTTAGAACAAATATTTTTCTTAAAAGTAACAAGAAAATTTTGAAATTGATTTTTTTTCAAAAATATCGATATATATTGGTTGTTCATTTAACCATATGTATTAATTAATGCCTGAAGTTCAACAGCACACACACACAGGATGTCAATTCAGATCTCTCTCGCTGTGTTTATTATTGCTCATAAATATTGATAATAAAATCATCTCGTTTTGCTTTAGATTTCTTCTTGTTTTATCTAATTGTTTTGTTTTTAAATAAAAATGTCGCGTACTCAACAAAAATTGCAAGCTATGTCAGCTCAAGAATTATTAATACAAGAAAAGAAACGTTTAATCGAAGAAAAAATGCGTCTTGATAATGCAAAAAAAAGTCGGCATGAACGTAAGTTCATATTTTATCTAAAAAATTAATTGAATCTAATAAACATATATATCTAGCTACCAATCCACCTAATGTAAATAATAAGTAAGATTGAAAATCAAATGATGATTTGATTAATATTTTCTATTTTTTATAATAGTTTCGAAAAGCCACAAACAGTAGGAAATAATATGTTTAAAAATGATGGTTCATTTCTTGAACAATTTCAAAAATCTCAAGGACAATCATCTGTAACAAGTCAAAATACTGATATACGACAAGTATATTTAAATTGTAAATTCTGAAAATAATTATATTAGAAATCTTTTAGTCATCATCGTATGGAAATGAATATCCATCAATGAATTCATCTCAACAATTTGCACCACCTTGGTTTCCGCCAAATCCTCAATCTTCTTCTATATTTGATCAAAATGGTCCGCTACCATTTCCGATGCCACCACCACCATTCAATCCATGTAAAAATAATTGAATCTTTCTTTAACTAATATGATTATATTTTGTTTTATTATTTTAGCTCAATTACCACCACCACCTTTTCCTCCTCCATTTAATACACAATCACCTTTTTTTCCACCTCCTCCATCGTCAGTTACTAATAATTCTTCTAATTTTGTTCCTCCACCATTTCTTCCACCATCATTTCCATTACCACCACCTGAACTTCTTTCAAAAATGTTTCAAGGACCTCCACCACCTTTACCAATTCCTACACCTGTAAATAATTCATCAACAACAACTGTTAATAATAATATTAAGAATGAAGATCTTTATGATCCTTTGAAAGTTGAAGATGAAGATGAGGAAGAAACTGAACAAAAAAAGAAACCAATTCAAAAACAAACTAGTAGAACATTTAATATAAAAAAAGAATATACAATCAAAATCGAACCAAGTATATTTTTAATAAACATTCCTGAAACAAAATATTTATTATTATGTATATATTTTCTAGATCAAGTAGCATCAACAAATACAAATCGTAAGTATAGTTCGAATTGAAAAGAACAAAAAAGAAAACGTTATCAAATAAAATTTCATTAGGCGAAGGCAAAACACTTTTTTTTTATTTTTTCCATTATTTGAAAAACTGATCATTAATGCCGTGTTTGTCCAGTTTCTTCCTTAGAGTATGAACATCAGAAGCATGATAATGGTGGATATCGTCGACATCAAGGCACCACCACATCGACCGATCTTTCTTCTTCGTCGGCGTTGTGGTACATACATACACACTTTGGATATATTTATTCTTGTGTTGAGCTATCATTTTTTTCTTCGATTTTTATTTATACGATTATTAATTCAATGTATTTTTATTTTACATATATAGGTGGAATGATGACGAAGACGACGATGGAGTTGACCGAAAACAAGATTCAATGAATAAACAAACGATCAATGATCGTAAGTATACAATTTTAAAATCTCGATAATATACTTATATACTCGCTCATTATAGAGAACGAAATAAGATGGAAGCAAAGTATCACATGATGTATAAAATAAGAGCAAAGCTTGAAATGAAAAGGAGTTATAAGAACAGGACAAATCTCGTTATATCCCTGGATGTAAATTAGACGCTCTTCTGAGCATCCGTAACATCAACAGAGAAAAAAAAAAAAAGAATACTAAAAAATACATGTTAATGAAAAACCATTAAAATACAAAGGAAGGCATGAGCTTGATGAAACAAATCATCAGACAGCAGAAGGGAAGCATTTCCACTGCATACTGCTCTTGAATGAATCCATGTCTCTTCAGTTCATTGAAAAGATGAAAAGTCATATTAAAATCATACCAGTACACGCAAGTCTGGATGTTGATGTCACTTATATGTTAACAACATGCGCTTAATTGTGTTATTGATTTTAGTGTAAGAGATCAGTGTATGGAATCAGTGAGAAGAACGGATGAAGTGTTGAACGATAGAGTAAGTTAAGACGATACATCGCATCACGTATGAATGTTATTAGGAAAGTCCGCTGGGACTATACCCATGTAAATTTTACATACATACGAACAATTGTCTATTACGCAAGCCGTCACATATTTCGGATTGTTCGAAGCGTTAGTAGCAAGTTGATTAATATTAGAACCAATGGTAGTTGAGGATCTCGACCAAAATTGATGTATGCCGAAGCCGGAGTATTGCTCGTTGTTTCGTTGACAGAAGGAGGCGGATGCAAAAAAGGCTACCATTCGAGATGCGTACTCCAAAACAAAAATGACGTTGTTCATAGATTGTAAAGTACGTTTTGAGTATTCGATTTGTTTGTGGATGGTAGTTAGTGATAAACTCTCGCGCAGTGACCAGTATGATACACACGTTGCTGAATGGTTATTAAATACATCGTGGATCCTTATTCGACAAGATATATAAAGGAATACCGTAACAATAAATGACTTCATCAATAATAAACTTTGATAACGTGTGTAGCTGTACATTGTCTTAAAGTGAACAATTCTACCTATCTTGTGAAAGAATCAACAGCACTCCATAGAAATTGTTTGTGTTGGACTGCAGAAGATATTAAATTCATTAAGATGATACCAAATGTTCTAAGGTTGTGACATAAGTGAATTAGAATATTTTAATTGTTGACATAATGAATAAGATTGAGCAAAATTGAAGATAATAATAGTTTTTTATTAGTTATTATGAAATAAAATAAACCAGAGCTTTCAGCACATCAAGTATCATCGTCACTAGAATAAATACTGTATTGTGATGTTGATTAAGCATAATATAGTAAACTATAATTGTGTATCACTGAATTACAAGTAACAAATACACAATAAATAGAAAACTACGAATATTTGTCTGTACAACTATAAATGATGACAATAATGTAACAGATCTTGATAGAATTAATACATATAACATTAAAACAGTATTTATTCTACTGACGATAGCACTTGATGTGCTGAAAGCTCTAGTTTATTTTATTTTATAATAACTAATAAAAACTATTATTATATTCAGTTTTGTTTTATTGATGCAAAATCTGTTACATTATTGTTATCATAACAAGATTGAACATACTTGAAAACATCTTGGAAGTGTTTGAGGAATAACAAGTAGATATTGATTAATGAATTGCTAGTCGTAAGAGTTAAAACGACGAATTTTGTGGAGGTGGTCTTTAATAAAAATGTTTGCACCTTCTCACGTCTCTACCAGTGCCAGAGATGGTTATAATGATTTCTAGACTGGAATATGATATTGATTATATTTATTTTATTAAGAAGTCACGTACCTTAGTGAATATTGATAGTCCCTTATAAGGTACTTGGAGCAAATATTGTCGAAGATGTTTGTGCCTTCTCTCATCATGTTAAACGATTGGTTTGAATTGTGTACCAGAGTGTTCAAACCAGTACACAACAGGTGATGTCGGGATATTGTTATGAACCAATATGGATGCTTGACTTCAAGCACAGAAGTGAGAAAATCGAACATTAGGGCTGCCAAATGTGACGATTTCTCACAGAAATTTTTTTTATACTGACGTTATTACACTTTGTTATATTTCTTCTTATCGACAATCGCATCGATTTATATACCCGCCCATCAGAAAGAATGAAAGACATGAGAGAAAAGGACATTAAGGACGAAGTACGATGAGAACGAGGTATTTGTTAACCTCAGTATATAGGGACAATAAAATTGAATATTGAAAGAAAACGATGGAAGCACAGGATTACATGATATATAAAATAAGGGCCAACCTTGATATGATAAAGAATCATAAGAACAGAACAACTGAATATTTTTTTAAAATTCACTTTATTTATTTCAATATTTTTATTGTAGAAAATACGGAAGAGAATAATCGTAAACGTAAATCACGTTGGAGTGGTAAGTATCAAAACATTTTTTTAAAATAAAAACATGTAAAATAAATCTGATATATTATAGCATCAGCAATTAAACAAGAAGCTGACGAACATAAGTTTGTTCAACAAATTCATGAAGGTTTGAAGAAGAAAAAACGATATTTTTTATTGAATTTTTTTGTTTTTTTTCAGCAACGGAGAAAGCAAAAACATTTGTTGCACAACTTAATGAACAAATGAAATTATATCCTGAAGGATATGATGCAACTAAAATGAAAGATACTCAATATAATGAACAAAAAGAAGTATAAAGAAAAAAAACTTAAAAATTATTTATTTTATTTTAAAATAAAAAAATTAAATATTTATTTAGCTTCAATCAATTTATCAGACTATGATGGTTAAACGACGAGAATTAGAAAAACTTGCAAGACAACAACATAATAAACGTGAATATGATTCTGATGAAGAAACTGATTATGAAACTGGAACATGGGAACATCGTTTACGTGCAGCTGAAATGGATATAACACGCGGTTAGTATTTTATATTGATTCTTTTATTTTAATAATAAAAATTTTCTTCTTTTAGAATGGGCAGTTAAATTAACAGAAATGGCTGATGGTAAACATCATATTGGAGATTTTATTCCAGCACATGAATTAGAAAAGTTCATGAAAACTTATTCTGTAAGTTTCATTTAATAAATAATATTCGATAATAAAATATTTCGTTTTGTTTATTCTATTTCTCAAGGCATTGAAAGACGGTCATACACCTGACGTGTCAGATTATTGTGAATTTAAAATTCAAGCTGAAAATATTGGTTATCGACTTTTAGAAAAATTTGGATGGAAAGAAGGACAAGGTTTAGGAAAAAATGCTCAGGGAATGATTAATCCTGTTAATAAGTAATTCAATTTAATTTAAAACAGTTTCAATCATGTATATATATGTATAGAGGAGCAACACCTGTACATCATGGTGGACTAGGAATAGATCGTCCATCAGAATTAGATCGTAATGATGATGAATTTAAAATGTATCGAAAACGTATGATGCTTGCCTATCGATTTCGACCAAATCCATTAGTAAATACTTCTATTTAAAAAACAATATATAGTATTTAATTTATTATTTTAGAACAATCCACGTCGTGATTATTATTAAAATAAATTTTATAGCTTTTCTAGTTTTTCTTCTGTATATAAACGAAGTAATCTTTTTTTCTTCTTTCACCTTGTATTGTTGTTTATGACTTTTTGTGTTTATTTTTTTTCCTTCGATTGTATTCGTATACATATAAACTTTAACTTAACAATAAACAAAGTAAAAGACTATGACAATATATAATTGTTTAGGACTAATATCAATATTCAAACAATAGAACAAACAGATGAATTTTTCCTAAAATTAATACTAACTCTACCTTTCGATATACGATCAATCGTTCAAATTCTTCGTACCCACTAATTAATTATATGCTAACCATATCGATCGATATTTAACTACTCAATTATAATTAGTACTATTATTTTACAGTTACTAGTATAAAAAAATTAAATAAATTTTTTTGTAATATAGAAATTGTCTATTCAATTATTTAAATGAATACATAGCGTCAATGAAATAATATCGAAGAAAAAAAGGAAACATTATGTTCATGATTTCATTATCACTACATGCCACTAAAATAGCAGCGGTACCTTGTTGAAAATGTGATAATAGCCGTACAATAGCAAGAATCGAATGTGTGATATATAATGTTAGTTAAAAGAGAAAGAGTGCATGTCAAAAGATATTTCTTTCATAGAAAATTGTACATGCGTAATATAGAACAAAATTCAACCAATTACTTTATTTTCATCATAAAAACAAAAGTTTTTCGTTCAATATCGAATACCACATCAATTTTCTGGAAAGAAAAACGAATTAATCTAATTTTATATGTGAATGTTTTTCTTCTCCTAACTAAATTTTAATCACCGATATCAAACCAGCTTAGAAAAATGAATATTGTATCAATTAGTTCTCCTTCATTTTAACCGTAACAATATCTATTTCCCAGAAAGTAATGATAAAATATCTGATTATTGATTAAACATGATGTCATATTATCCATATACATTAACACTCATCATTTTGGTGATAAATCTTCAAACTGAAAAGTCAAAAAATAAAGTGTGTCTTTTCGATCTTCAATTCCGATCTAAAGATAAAAGTAAATCACAGAAAAAAATAAAAGCTGATAATGGAATGTTTTCATATAGAATAAAAGAGAATATTATTCGCACTTGACACGTACAATAATTATTGTATTTGATGAATAATTTCGAACTTAATTAATTTTCGAAATAAAAAAAAAGGTATTTTCAAAACACTAAAAATCTTTTCCATCATGAATAGTCATTAAGAGAGAGAGAGGGAGAGAGAAAAAAAGAAGAAACGAATAATAATCATAGCTTCTTTTAATTGATTATCTTTTCTCATTGGTTCTTTTTCAATTTTTTTTCTCTTTTTCAAAAATAGAGATGAATTAAATTTTTTCTGTATTATCGTATATTTTCTTTTTTTTCTCTTTCACTCGATTAGCACCTGTTGCAGAGAACGTGTGAACACCATACCAGTTCTATTACAATGTTAACTCCACTTGATACAAGAGATGATGTTAGTAAAATTCCAACAGAATATTATTATACACATCAACAATCTCATCCATATTATTGTTCATTACCATTTAATGATAATTCAAATAATCTTCATCATTATCGTCCATCAATTTATGAAACAAATCATTATTATCCACTTTCAAATCAAGTGAATTCAAATACTCAAGTCTCATCAACAGTTTATAGACCAAATTATCATCAAGATTATTCATCTGAAGAACATGGGAATGAAATAGTATATTCACAAAAACCATCCACATATAATCATAATTTATCATCTTCAATTCCAACTCTTCCATCAAATGTAACATTTCAACAACATTCATCTTTTGTTCAAAATAGTAATACTAATAATGTAGATTATTTAACATCACCATCGAATGGATCTTGTCAATCGAATTCTGTTATTGTTGAGTTAGTTAATCGACCATTATGGATGAAATTTGCTTCTCACACACATGAAAATATTATTACAAAACGTATGTATATGATTTAAATGAAATTTATTTCTAATATCATTCATGAATATTTAGCTGGTCGTCGTATGTTTCCAGTTCTTGAATTCAAAGTCTACGGATTAAAACCTGAAGTAGCATATGAAATATATGTTGATATGGTTTTAGTAGATGTTAATTATTGGAAATTTACTGGTAAATGGATGCCAACTGAACAAGCTGAACAATGTCAAAAAACAAGTGAATACAATGATTTTTTAAAATAAATCACTCAAATTTTATTCTTAGGTCATCATTATTTACATCCAGATTCACCAACTAGTGGAGCACAATGGATGAAATATGATAAAATATCATTTTCAAAATTAAAATTAACAAATAATAAACAATTAACAGCAACTCAGTCGAAAAATCAAGTAAAACTTTTTTGTTTTTATTATTATTTTTAAATAAATTCTTTATACGTGAAAATTTAGAATACAATCATTCTTAATTCAATGCATAAATATATACCACGTTTAAATATTGTAGAAGTTAATGGAAAGCTGCCTGATTTAATTTCATCATCCAATAGAAATGGTTTATTACCGAAACATACATTTACATTTCCTGAAACAGAATTTATTGCTGTAACTGCGTATCAAAATACAGATGTATGTTATTATTTTATAAAAAATTATTTTTTCAAATTTAAAGTATTTTAATAGATTACTCAATTAAAAATTGATAATAATCCATTTGCTAAAGGCTTTCGCGACAGTGCTGATAATCGGTTTGTTTGATATATTATCTTTTGATTTTATTTATTATATTTTGTCCTTTTTAAGAATGACTTATAACCCATATTCATATGAATCTGGAAATAATCTTCCAGTTGATTATTATGATAATACATATGAAGATCTACAAGCTCATAAAAAAAGACGATACCAATGAATCTATTCTTTGCGTTTATTTGCATTTTCATTTACTTATTTGTATCTATATGTCTTAATTTTTTTCTCTCTCTTTCTCTCCATTCCATTTTCATACTTCAATAAATTATATTGAAATGATGTTTGAGATTTGAATGATAAATCGATATACGTATATTACAGAATGAGTCCTAAAACGAATGGATTTGTAAATAACTGATGTATATCGTAATTATGAAGTAACGGACATACGATATTCGAAAGAGTCATGATTGTTTCGTCATTAATATTAAAATATATATTAAAGATATCAAGTATTGATAAATGTGTATGCATTATTTCGAAATAAGTTTACCATGAGTAATCAAAACAAAGACTTTATGAAATTCATTTTCATTTTATTATAAATATTTATAAAAAGATTAGTTTATAGAGGCTTTGTTCGAAGACTAAAAAAAGTCAATTAGTTTTAATAATTGGCATCGCAAATATATAAAAAAAGAATGTCAATTCAACATAGAATTCATATGTTTTACGTACATCATATAAAAATAAATTTCGTATAATCATTATTCCAAATAGAAGACAATTGATTAGCATATATGTTGATTTGCTCACTATACGCTCTTGTTCAACTAGACTTGCTTCAATAAGAATAAGCAATAATACACAAAAAAAGATTTTAGCAATTAATTGTGCTGCTTTTCGATTACCCATTGTGACAGAAAATGTTCGCTTTCCTTGAGCACGATCACCTTCAACATCTCGCATATCTGCTTGAATCGTAGCAGCGGCAAATACACAAGAATTAAAAACTATATTCCATAAAATTTTTGGATGATCATATATATTAGAAACATGATTCATTAAACACCATACAACACAAATCGTAGTATAAATACCTGAAGCCGACATACTATTCTTTCCAATACTTGTATTTTCAAGAGTAGCAAAATTTAGAATAATTGTTATAAAAACCCATAGTAAATATGGAAATAAATGACCGATTGAATAAGAATAAACAATAAAAAACGTAACTGTAAAACATTTTTCTATTTTATTGCAAGTATATCAGGTGTATTATTTTCTATGAAAAATTAATAAATAATTTGATAAAGACATTGACTATAGTGAATCTCGAATTACATGAAATCTGTGAAGTTGCAGCTAAATACCTTGCTAATAGTTTACAACATAATACAATACGACTAAACTACATCGGTTTTTTTTCTGCGACTTATCATTCCCTATAGACATTAACTTCATTAAATCTGAATCAGAATATAATTGATGATAAAAGTGTTGAATATATCTTGTCAATTCTTTACTAAAAAACAATGTAAAAAATCTATTCATTCTGTCGTCATTATTGATATAAGATTTCTCATAGGTAATAGCTACATCTAATATTGTATCAAACAAGGGTGTGGATGTGAGTATTCTCTTAACGTTTACCCTTACCCACATCCACACCCTCAAGACTGTTCATTGTTTATGTGAATTAATAAGTTCTTCAAGCAATGACAAAATAGATCGCTATTGACTTTTACAATAAGTCAACTGTATCCGCAATTTTGTACAGCTCATTAAGGATTGCCGAATGAAATACACGTCAGATATAAGGTGAAAAGTAGTTCATTTGCCAAGAGTCTCTATTACAGAGACGAAACATCGTTGTTTTCTGCTTCTAGAATTTATTGTTAATTATTAAAAAACTATAAACTAAAATAACACTATGTCTCCCCTGCTTGATTATATTAATTCAATATAGATAGTTATTTCAGATTGTAATTGATTTTACTCAAATTAATAAAATCAATTCAACTCCGAGTGACAATGTCTTTTAATGCGTAAATTTGCTGGTAAATTGTATTAGAATTATAATAAAGTTTGATCACTTCATATAATCTATTTCCCATACTTGTACCAAATTTCTGAGTAGCTATTCTACGCAATTCCATCATAGATACGTCTAAACATTTACTTTCATATTCATCGATATGCATGAGCTCTTCTTTGAGTTCGGTATCTGTTTTATTTAGTTGACCTTCGAATTCTGGAAAGAAAACTGAATTTAAATTCTTTTCTTCACGATCTCTTCGCAGTGATCCATAATCGTTATAAATACGGCTTTTGATCGAAATATGAGAAATACAATCTCGTACAATGTATTTGATCTCTGAAGTTGGAAAAAAATCCGCCTTACCATCATGTGTATTGCTAAGTAAACATGTAAGAAATGCAAATATACATGGTGTACTGAAATGATCAATCGCTGTCGTGTGAATCCATCGGAAATAGGAGGAACGTGGTGTATCAAACGTAATTATTGATGTCTGTGCTTCTAATCGTATACTATCTTCACATTGTTTAAAGTTTGCAAGAATAAAAGACTTAAGCTCAAGCTGCAATTGATCTTGATCAGTTTTACTTGCAGTCACTATTCGTGGATGTGTATTAATGAAATTCACAAACTCGAGAAGACGATTATTGATTTCTTCAACGTTCTGATTGCATTTATTTTTATTCAATGTATTAAAATTCTTGCTGATAAAAGTACGCACACTCGTTAACGTGTCAATGTCGTACTTGCGTAAAGTGATATCGAAAAAATCATCCAGACGGTAAAAGACTGCTGATATAGATATCATGTCGAAAATAGTTTGTGCACTTAAATAGATCTTATCCATATTATTTGATGTAGCCCAAAAGATCGATATGTATTCGAAATAAACATTTTCTGTCTGAAATATGTTTGGTTCCTGTTTTATTAGTATTGAATGGAACAGATAAGCTTCAATGAGATACACTCTCAGCTGCCATTCTTCTACACTTTTCAAGATAGGTAATTGCTTTAAAAATTTGACGAATTTATTCACTTTTTCGATCGGTATATATGATCTCGAATGAGTATTGAATACGTATAATGGAACAGGAGCTTGCAAAGCGGACAACACATAAGAACGGTTAATACATTCACTTCCATACACGATTTTATCAATCCAAAGAAGTTCTTTGGATTCAACTTCCGTTGAGTTTGTGTGCGATGTGGATTGTAGATAAGCTCGTCCGCGTGCTATAGCGACGTCTATCTGTGCACGTATTGACTCTACAAACGGTAAAGATGCAAGATTAGCCAGTGCTATGATTGCATAAGATGTTTCTTGACGAGAACCATTCTCTCCCCAAGAACCTGTTTCTACTGATTGGGATTGAAGAATACGAACGATTAGCTGAAATAGTACGATGGGAACTTTGTCTTTAATAAGATTGTCTGGCAAAGATGGGAACGGAATATCATCATGACGATATAAAAGAAGGGTTAATCCTTGCGATACAAGCATGGCTGGATATAACCATGAAAGATGCTAAGCAATAATCAATTTTCTCAAATATCTACAAGAAATAAACAAAACTTACCCATTTGTCCGTCAACATACCGTCATTTGTCCACCATTTGTCGCAAATAAATGTCACCACTTTTTCTATTTGATCAGTATACTGTTCTGGTGTAGAAACATGTAGTAAACTAATCAAAACATTACAGTTAGCACTGATACTTGGATTGCGTTCCTCCAGATAACATCGAAAATGTGTATCCACCTCGAAATTTGTAATAAGTGGTTGAACTGAAGGTGAATCTCCGAGATAGTGTAAAACTGTTAATGATTTAGCTGTATCATCTGCATCTGGTAGTTGATGTTCAGCTAAATTAGAACAGTATTAAATTTAGAAAGAAACATAATACGTTAAAACATACCAAATCCAACGATACCATCCTGCACAGTTAGTACTCTTTTCAGCATATCTTTTATTCGATCAAGACAATATTTATCGAGTTTGTTCGCTTCAAAACCATTTTCCAATAAATTACAGATAACCTTTAAAAGAATTGTATAAAATTTGATACTAATGTACAAAGTACGACAAGAATATGTCAAAAAACCATCTTGAGCGTATGGGTGGACATCGGTGGGTGTGAATAGGATGCACAGACACTCACACCCACCCTCACATATGAGCGTTCATCGTTTAATTTCAAGCCGAAGAAGGCATCTTTCGACAACAATCTTTCAAACTCAAGAAAGGGACTGAAGATATAAATCGACAATTTGAGCACTCCCTTCTACAATAACGACATCGATTTCTTAAGAATACTAACTTACCCACGAAGATGCAAAAATAGTAGTTGGCCAAAAGGTGGGAACTCCTCTGTTTCCATATTTTTCACAATGGGAGGTAACACGTCGAAGATATTGTTCAGCTTCTTCATCCCAAACAGAAGCGTTCATAAGATACGCAGCTGTTGAAGAAGGAGAGGCCATGAAACTTCCTTGACATTTCAGATTAACAAGCCGATCAAAGTTTATCTTACCAATGAAGGCTTCTAAGGTATGGTGACAAGAACTTTGCGTTTCATAAATCATTGAATCTTTGATCATGGACATTTTTTTATGATTAAGAGCAAGTAGAGCAGCACAATCACGAAATTTGAATGTAATACCGAACTCTTTCTCAAGTAAATCAAATAGCGTCGGAATAATCAGCTCGAAAGCAACTCGTTCTGTTTTCATAACTTCCCAATCATTCAGCTGACTGTTGAGAAATGCAATAGCAGTATCAATTCGATGAACGATACTATCTTGACTTTCTTTCCAGAGATGAATCGTCGATTGATGACGCTTTAGTGAAAGAAGACATACCAATGTATTAACTATTCCATCAATAGAAGGACAATCGACTTGCCATCCTCCAATACTTGACTGGCAATCCAATATAAACTGAAAGGCGTCCGGAAAAAGCCACTGTCTTACGCCATTGATAGATTTATCTATCATTGAGACCCAGGCTGTGTCATATATACTTGAATTAAGCGTTCCAAGCTCATGATCTTCATCGTATTGATCAACGATTTTCTTCAGAAGTACATTAGCCTCACTATACCAATCAGTGTCGAGCGACGAGGTAGTTGTTGACGTCATTGCGCTGAATATGAATCGATAATTATCTTACTCTAGAATACATTAAAAAACAATTCTCTCTCCAGTTGAGGGTGTGGGTAACCGTGGGTGAATATGGATGTGAATATGAGATAGTCCAGATACACACCCACACCCTCAAGAATTAATACCCAATGATTTTATTTCAATCAAAGGCTGTCTCACAAATTCACCTGGTATATCATTTTGATCTTATGAATTATAATTTAATGTTATTTATCATTTTTAGTTTCGATAGTTGTGTATGTAGCCAAGAAAATTGATAACCACTGAAGTAGACGATTAGTGATAGTTTTTATTCAGCAAAAATAACAGAGGAAAAATGGTATATGGAACCAAAAGGAAATCAGAATGGAAAAAAGTTATAGATAAGAATCTATTTTCCTATAAAAATAAAGCATAGTACTTTAAAAATAGTAATAGTTATATGTTCTCAAATGCTTTGACAAGTATTATTTATTTTCTTTAAAATCATTCTATTTTTAAACAGAAATAAAAGTATGAAAAGAAAGTATCATAATTATCTCTATTTGAATTTACAGTATGCGGGTCGTTTACTTTTTCGTCTAAGTATTTATTCTCACTGATCAGTATGGCTATTATACAATAGATACCTTTTTTTATATATGCTGAGTTACTGTTTTACTGACATACCTATATAAAATATTTTATAAACGAAATAAATAACGTTGAAACAACATTATATTCATATAAATCTGACAAATAAAATTTATAATCATATGACAATTTGATGCATATATTTATTGGATATCATTATCTTTATAATATCGATAAAGAATAAAATGACAAGATTAATTACTTCGAAATGGAAATTTCTTTTTATATACATCGGAATGTATCCCATGAATAATATCAACTGTAAAATAGATGAGAATGAATCAGATAGATCCGTACTCAAACTATTATAATAAATCTATCATATGGTTTGTCTTAGATCTCATTTAATATACAACAATAAATATTAAGCCTTAGTGTAACTTGCTTACTACTTTTAATACATAAAATGTATAGATACATAACAAAATCGTAGAAAAGTAAGGTTCTTTTTTATTTCAAATGCTTCAATTACAACAAGCGAGTATCTACTATAATTATTATTGTACATTTGAAATTTTCATTTGAAATGAATTCAAGTCAATAAAAATAAATAACAAAATACTAATCAAATCTGTACTTTTGTAAATTTATTTGCATTTAAATACGCTATGTATACTAAAATATACTGTTTTCCCCCGTGATAAAAGATCTATATAAGTATTAATTGTGTAATATAATATTGAGAAGTGAAAATTCGATTCAATTTAGGAAGCATCACAGACTAAGGTATAAAGTAAGTAGTAATAAAAAAATATTACCTAAAGTTTTTCATCGCATGAAATAGATTGTAAAAATATTAGATATCCAGCTTAAAATTTCTTATCGTACTTACTTGTTGATATTCGTTTCATATACTGAATATATAGCAATATTTTTTGTGTATTTATATGTATAATTATCGATCATAAAAGAAACAGTTGAATGATAAAATAAAACTAATATTGAGTGTATTCTATTTTAGTATCTTTTTTTTGTTTATTTTTATATTATTTGGATGTCTTTTTCGTTTGTATTGATAGGATACATCTGTATCTGACGTCAAACATTTATTATTAGAAAGAAGTAAGGTATTTTCAAGTCTATTCTCTTTCTAAATAAGAAAAGAAAATAATATGATTTGCAATCATACTTTATATGTTAGTATTTTCTTACTCTGACTCATTATCCTCATGTGTCTTTATTTATTCTTTGCATTAATGCACTTGTATCACTTTTTCTATTGCTCATCTTGCTTCGACTCCATGATTTCTAACTAATACTACGTTAATATTTAGCAAGTTTATTTCTTCATTAGACTTTCAAAACTTATTGTATTTTCTTGAGAATGTATTAAATATTGCATGTGATAATTACTTGAAGATTTTAATATATCTTTTCATTAGATAAATATTATAATATTATTATTTTTTGTGTGTTACACGTTGTCGTCAATATTATTGTTCTTTAGATTGTAAACAGGTGTATAATAACATAGAAATTTTTTTTAAGAAGGTACTTATTAAAGAGTATGCATAGAAAGAATATTAATGGATCAGAAATACTTTGTTTTTAGGATAAAAGTTCATCATAATTGTCAAAAAAATGAGAACAATTAGTATTAGTTTTGTGAATAACTATTAGAGTTAGAAGAGGTAATTAAAAAAAGGAGTATTTGAACAGACTATTTTTTAATATAGAAAATAATGAGAGTGGATTTTACTTTGGACTTATTAGATCTATCACTAATATAAACAACTTTTAAGGTGTGGGTGAATGAATAGTAGAAATTACACCCAGACCCACACCTAATGATATCACTGTTTGTAAGATGGATTGATTATTCAAAAACTTTTTATGATGATTTAACCTATTACTGATATTTGTATCTATAAATATGACTATGTCGGAATGTATATTTATCATCATTGTTTATGGTCACATTCTAAACAAATTCTTCACTTTACTTCTAGTAAATCTTATAACAATGTTTTTTTCTAAAAACATAATATTTATGGTTCGGTTCTTATTGCCACAAATATTAATAGAAAAAATAGCCCAAAACTGATTTAAGTCAAAAATGTGTTAAAAGTATTTATTTTTCTCAAATAAGAGTATAGACGCATTTATTAATTGGCAAAACAATTTATTCCACTCTTGAATGTTATATAAATTTCGTTTCTTTGTAGTCAAACAATCAAATATCATGTTCAAATCTTCAGATATAGATTTTGAAAGCATTTTATCTTATTGTTTTCTATTATCTAACAAACGAGTATTTATTTTGCTTTATATATCATATACGACAAGATAATTATATCATAAAATACGAAGAAGTACGAACGAACACACATTGATGTATTCTATTATGACGATAATTCGAAGGAGAAACGATTATTGTAATAAGTCGTATTTGCATGTTACAATTATTTAACGACGATTATTTCGATTGATTGATTTATTCAAAATATTGAAACTATATAATATCTATTTTAAATGAATAGTTGTCTTGTTTTTAGTCTGTTGATAAGCTAAATAATGATACAGAATAAAATAACTGTTATATGGTATATTATTTGAAATAAAGTATAAATTAAAAGTAATTAATTATGCTATAATAAAGCTTTTCTTGTGCTCTGTTGAAGAGTAATCTGATAAAACCGAAAATATTGAATTCATTTCAATCGTCTCATTTGAAACATCGGAGAATTGATTAGAAGATCATTTTACTTTTATTTAAAGATCTTATAAACAGTTAGACTTTTAAAATTTGATCAGCTACGTATTACTATTAAACAGTCGTAGGATTTAATATATAGTTTATTGTGACAAAATATGAAATTTTCTAGCAACTACCTGAAATCTAACTACAAGTTATAAATAAAAAAATAGTTATGTTTCTCTTTTGACTAATTTGATCCAAATTGCTTCTGGTACGACAAATAATTCTTCATGGATGTTGAAATTACTTTCAAGATGTTCACCTGGAAGAATCGTATATTCACGAAGAAGTCTCGTCAATAGCATTTTCATTTCGATCAATGCAAAACGCATACCGATACAATTTCGTGGACCTGCTCCAAATGCCATAAACGCCATTGGATGACGTTTGATTTTGTGACGTTCAGGTAGAAAAATATATGGATCATCAGGACCCCACAGTTCGCGATCATAATGAATCGAATAAAAATCAGCATGCACCGAAGTACCTATAAAAAATTGAAAAGTTATCATTTGTGTTATTTTTATAAGTAAAGCAGAAGGATGCACAGTAAATCATTCATTTTTTCTACTAATTAATATTAATTAATTTTACCAGTTGAATAAATAAAATAAGCAGTTATTTTGTTCATTTTTATTCATTTTACTAAACATACCAATCTGTGAAACATTAAAAACAAACTTACCTTTTTCAATGTTAATTCCTTGTACAACTGTATCTTCCATAGCACATCGTTGAAGACCAGAATTACCAATTGGATACATTCTTAATACTTCCAGAATAAACATATCCATATATGATAAGTGTGTAACAACATTATATTCAGGATGTTCTTTTATTTTTTCGTCACTAATATTATCATCGCTGTCTATTGGAAGTTGATCAATTTCATCTTGAAGTTTTTTAAGAACATCTGGATGTTTGGCTAGTACATATGTAGCATAAGCCAAAGCAGTTGCTGTTGTTTCATATCCTGCTGCCATGAAGAGAACAGTATTACTTACTACTTCGTCTTTCGATAGCCAATAGTTTGTTTTGGAATCATCTTCCGTCGTATCCTATAACAAAAGTCTGTTTATAAGAGCTCTTTGTTTCTCTGAAAACCTAAAACTCGACTCGTAGTATTCTTGATCTCAGGTCAAATAGAAAAATAAAAAACTTTTCAACAGAAGCGTTATTTCAAAAATTTGTAAAGCTAAATTTTAAGTTATGTGAATAAAAATAATACGTAAAAATTCAATCAATATATTTTAGATATTTATCAATGAAATGACAGGACGATACAATAATAATTGAGATGCTTTGTTTGCTAAGTGAATCAAATTATATAATGTAGTATTTCAAAAACTAAAATATCTTAAATCTAAACTACTTGAAGCAGAAAAATTGCATCATATAAAATATTGGAATTGCAGCTATTCAAAACTAATTAATGAGTACATTGTGTAGTATGAACGTTTGTCTCGATAATGAAATTTTACAGAATTTTCGGGAAGAATTTTTTATCATTTTAAAGATTATGTTTCAAACTTAAAAATTCAGATCAGATGGACAAGAAAAATGATAACCTCATTTATCAAACTATTCAATATAACTGTTGTTTTCTCGATTATATTGTCCTTTATTAGCCTACTAACAGATATGCTACTGATTCTTTCTTTGAACATTGTTTTATCATTGTATTAGATATTCATCATCAAAGAGTCACTTTAAAATTTGTAGTTTGAAGAAAATATAATATCTTAAATATCGTAGAAAATTATGCAATACTCTGAATGTTGCTCACCTGATTTGGTTCTTTGGTCATTGCTTGTAACATAAGTTGAAGAAGATCCTTTCTTGGTATAGGTGTTTCTTGTCGTTGTTCGACAATTGTATGTAGTCGATTCAGTAGCCACGCAAATGCTGATTCATCCAACTGTTTTGTTGATGATATTAATGGTAAAACTCTTGTATTAATATACTTTCGTGCAGTATTGTGAACGATATATAATCGACCAAGGATATCTCTAATTTCAGGTATTAGTTGAGTCATTTTGAATATAGAACTTTTCAGAACAGTACGAATACCAACCAATTCTTCTACTTTTTTAAAATAAATATGGTTTGGATTGTTTTGTAAATCAATATCAATTCCAAATGCACATCGAACTAAAATCATACCAGAAATAAAAAGAGTTAGAATTGTTTGTTATTATACATCATTCATAATCTCGAATCGAACACTACCGCATGTTGACTTCATTACTGATCTTTTACATAGTGAAAGCTCAAACTTTCTAAATATTTGATTTAGAATACCTTCTTAAAGTCCGTTTTTCAATTTACTTAGCAGATTAAAGTATCATGGACAGTCTTCGATTTTCTTTCAACAATCTCTCTGTTTATAGCCCTAGTCACAAACGAGATAGACTTTGAATATTTACTTTTAATAATGTTTGATTATATCGTAGATGAAACTTATTCTATATAATAGTGACAGTAAGATAGTGTAACTAGAGAATAAAATCTAAACTTAGCGTCAGATAAAAGAAGGATGTCAACAGCTTATACTTTATGTTTGAATAAAAAAGGAAAATCCCAACATTTTCTTACATATAATATCCATAGTTAGCCGTTTGTAATACAGATAAATATTGAATTCACCACCAATGTTTGAATGTTCGAGTAGTTTATCCATGAAATCGCTGATAGATTCATTGATAAGAGGACCCATTGCCCTGAGCTTCATTGCAGTGAATGACGGATTAATTACATGACGCTGACGACGCCACTTTGAACCAGTTGAGAAAGCAAGATTATGGCTTATATCATCTAACATAGTAATCATTCGAGTATGAAAAACAGAAAACTGTTTAATAAAGACTTCTTGAAGAAAACTAGGATCACTAACAACTAAAACAGGATGAGTTCCTTCATAGATTCCATAGATTTTGCCATATTGTTTTGTCCAAATTTCAAGTTGACGATGATACAATGGAGCATTCCATAATGTTTTGAAATGACCAAAGAAGAAGTTGAAGGGTGGAGTAGAAACACCTCGCTGCTTAAAATACTGGTGACGTTGTTGAACGAGAAAATAATAGTAAACCAACAAAGTTATAAATCCAAACAGTAGAATTAGAAATACAATCAACATATTTTATGCTTCTTATTTCACTACCTAGTTGATATTTGTTTTATATACTGAGTATACAGCAATATTTTTCGTGTATTAATATGTATAATTTATTGATCATAGAAGAAACAATTGAATGGTAAAATACAACTGATATTGAATGCATTCTATTTTAGTATCTTTTGTTTTTGTTTATTCTTATATTATTTCGATGTCCTTTTCGTTTGTTTCGACAGGATGCATCTGTATCTGACGTCAATCATTTATTATTAGAGGTAAGATATTTTCAAGTCTATTCTCTTTCTACATAAGAAAAAAAAATAATACGATTTGCAATCATACTTTATACGTTAATATTTTTCGTATGCTGACTCACTATCCTCCTGAGTATTTATTTATTCTTTGCAGTAACGCACTTGAGTATCTTTTTCTATTACTTATTTTGGTTTTACTCTATAATTGCTAGCTAATAGTACGTTTATATTTAGTAAATTTATTTTTTCAATGAACTTTCAAAACTTATTTGATAGTTAATTGAAGATTTTCATATCACTTTTCATTAGATAAATATAATATTATTATTTTTTGTGTTACACATTGTCGTCAATATTATTGTTCTTTCAATATAAACAGAAAGATAATAGCATTGAAAGTTTTTTTAAGAAGATACTTATTGAAGAGTATGTATAGAAAGAACATTAATGGATCAACAATACTGTATTTTTAGAATAAAAGTTCATTATAATCATCAAAAAAATCAGAACAATTAGTACTAGTTTTCTGAATAACTATTAAAATTAGATGAAGTAATAAACAATGAGTATTTGAGCAGAACATTTTTTAATATGGACGATAATTAGAATGTATTTTACTTGGAATTTGTTAGATCTATCGTTAACATAAACAACTTATAAGGTGTGGGTGA
>CAJNOI010000028.1:451918-484380 GCA_905250115.1 Adineta steineri
CACTCATTACTTTATTTTAATACGAATATTCAAAGAAACAGTTGTGCCATTGATATATGATACTGTCTACAAAAGAATCAATTTGATAAGAAATATGATTGAATAGATCTAATGACACAAAGAACAATAATTGTTACTTTTTTTTATAACTTACATTGAAATGATTGTCCGATGGTTAAAATCAAGAATATTTGTAAAAATATATAACTGTAATATATCATTTTAATTGTATGTTTATTTGATAATCATTTTATTTTAATAGATCATAATAATTTCTATAATAATATTGTGTTTATCTATAATTGAAAAAATAAAATAAATAAGAACAAGTTTGTACTTAAAAAATATAGGAGTAGATGAAAGTATGAAAATATATGTTAGTTCTCAATTGCTGAGCTTGTTAGAATGAAAGTTCGTATGGAGAAAAACGAGATTTACCCACCTATTTTCTTTTTCTCTTTCTCCCTCGCTCTCGCTCTCTCTCTCATTTTCTCATTTTCTTATATAGTTAAGTATCAAATTTTCATGTAAATCAACATGAACTCAACAAGTAATAAACAACATTTGATAGATACTAAATAGAATACTTGTTTCTCGTCAATCGTCGGCATTACCAGGGTTCTCTATTAATTCACTACACTTGTAAGAAAGAGAATAAAACAAAGATATGATAAAAGATAATCTTTCTTTTCTTTGTATTCTTCTTTCCTTTTTGTTGTTTCATTTGATTCATATTGTTTTTGTCTCCCCGAACATATAGCAAAAAAATGTTGATGGCGGAAGAGAAAAAGGTGATGATCGGATTTATCGTGATATTTATTTACAGAAGAAAAACTACATAAGTATTGACTACAACTTTTTTCTACGAATAAATACTATAGAAGATAACAAACTAAATTTATTCTTTTATACTTATTGTATATAATTTTATCTATTATTGTCACTATCGGCTAAACTGTTGTTTATGCTTAATTAGATCGAACTGATATTAAGTGTTGAAATAATATCGTCATGATCAAGGTCGAATATGCCTGCTAGTGATAATCGTTCACATTACACCTTCACTTATCATGTTTTTAATCCGATTGACGACAGCACTTTCTCTCATATGTCATTGGAACGTTTGTTTATGTCTGTTATTGGACATAGACAACAAAATCAGTAGATATATATATATTCAATTTGCATATATCAACTGATAAAAAATCTTATTTTGTTCATTTAGAAATGAAATATATCAATTCTACAGAGAATATCATCACGAGATGATAAATATAGTTTTCTATTATATAGAGAGAGAAAAAACCTTAGTGGATGTGTAAGATGATCTTTCAAAGCTACTTATTTACTTAATAGTCTACTCCCATGATGTAAAACAAAAATAAGATAAAATCTTAATAAAAAAAAACAATATAGGAATTCAAAAGATAATTAAACTACTAAATGATCCAAAATACAAAATTAATACTCTTTTTTTAATGAATAAAATTGATTATCTCACAAGCTTATCACAATAAGGAATAAATTAAAATGAAAATTAATTTTTTTAGAGAATAAAAGAAAATACTCATTAACAGGTTTATAATGTGTCAAGAAAAATTCTATCTATTGAATGACGATATACCTTGTATGTGATATTGACGTATGCTAGACTAAAGGCCAATATTGTTTGATACTTTCCAGTAAATATGTAATTTTATGCTATAATGTAGTCTGATAATAGTAATACAGAGGATAAATCAATTAATACATATTCATAATTAATAACACATTTGTTATATTGAGCAAGGATTCAAAGTTCCTAGCGAGTACTCTAAGTGTCTATAAAATGTATAAAAAAAGACAAGATAAAAATATTTTCTTTATTATGATCAATAATATCATCTGACATTAACTTCTAAAAATATCTACAATAATATATTAATATAGAAAGATAAAAAATGTATATGACAATTGTTACACAATAACAACATATGTGACAAGATATATGATCTATTTTGATATTTTTATATTCCTGGAAAATAATTGACTTCGATGGGTGGCGTTGTATTCAGTAATACATTACAAATTACATACGAATAACATGAAAACCTGATAAATCACTTTATTAATTAATTCGTATTCTTATAAATATTTCATAATAGTATTAAATTATTAAAAAAAACATACATTTGATATTCATTATTAATGCAAAAGCTTACTAGTAAAAGAAATGTTATAAGAATCTTTATATTTATTATTGATAGTAGAGAGTCTATACTTTTCTAAAATATTAAAAGTACACATAGTTATTTATTTAGCATAAATAGTTCTTTGTCATATTTATTTATTTTATATGTCAATGACCTCGTCAATACATATCATATCTCAGTGATATTATCACTAGAATTTACCTAGCTATATGAGTAGATATATAGGTAGATATTTCAATATATGGATAGATAGACGGATAGTTATGGATATGGTTAGATAATTGAGTATGTGCATAGATTTACCTATCTATCCGCTTAATCATACACTTGACCATCCATCTACCTAATCATATACGGAACTATCTGTATATCAATCTACCTACCTATCCACTTGATAGGTATATACGCAGATAAATCCCAGTGATAATATCCCTAAGGTATGACATGCACTCGACCTCGTAGGATAGAAATCAAAGTTTAGTACGAGTAACTATTAAAACATATATGACATTTCAAAAAAATAGTTTTCTTTTTTCTTATCTAGATAATATTACTTTCGTTGACTTTTGTACATTGTTAACTTTTCGTATTGAAAACAAGTCATATTCTGATTTCTTGTCAATATAATTCTAAATAGATTTATTCAAGCATTTTAATAATATCAGGACAAATTGAGAGTATGAGATATTTTGTTTGTGAATCACGATGATGAAGTAAAATATTTCATTTACATATTGAAAAAAGTCTAGGTGTCTTATAATTACTGCAAGATATCTTTATGTCAATCTGCCAGTTTTTTTTTTGTAAAATAGGCACAACTATCTAATTAATTTTTCTTCTGCTTCGAGAATATTATTAGAAATATTAATATTTTAATTAAAGTTCAAAGCCTAAAATCTTTTCTTATGCGTGACATTTACATCCTTCAACGCACTCCAGATACAAATTTGCTTCTAAAAACATATCTCATAATTATTAACTTATGAAAAATATTAGTTCTCGTTGATTAACAAACATATATCATAATAAATATGAATTCTACAATTCTTTTATCATCATCATCATCTTATACAGTAAATATGATGAATACGATACAAATGATATTTGTAGAAATTTTTATTATACTTGTTTCTATTGGTTTATTTGCTAATATAATCAATTGTATTATCTTTTATCAAGCAAGATTCCGAGGAAATGCTTGTGCATTACTATGTGCATCAATCAGTGTAATTAATATTCTTATACTTATACAAGGTTTTATTCACTCAATGTTAACAATTCTATGGAATTCTAATCCAGACAATTCTAGTTCAGGTTATTGTAAAACGAGATTATATATAAGACACAGTCTTATGATGGGAAATCGTACTTTAACAATATTTGCTTGTTTTACATGTTTTGCATTATCATCAAAACGTGTTCACCTTCGATTATTAGCCGGTCGAATATCTCTTATATATTGCCTCATTATTATTACATGTTTTTTATGGTTTTTAATTTCCATTCATATACCATTCAATCTAGATATTATCAGTAATCAATGTATAATGATTGGAAATTATCAATTAATATTTTCAATTTATTTAATACTATTAGCAGGTATTTTATCACCTATATTAATGATTAACTTTATATATTTAACATTATTGAATTTAAAAGCATTACATCGACCAAAGGAGACACTACATAAGAATTTTGATACATCTCATCGTATAAAAAAACGTGATTCACAACTTATACGTATGTTACTTTCACATGTTATTATATATCTTATAACAACATTTCTTTTTCCAATAAATATGTTTTATCAAGCAGTAACACAATATATAAATAAAAGTTCAGAACGTTTAGTTATTGAAAGTTTTATCACATTTAATACAGATTATTTTATTTTTTATTTCAATAATATTGCACCATTTTTCACGTATTATTGTACATCATCAAGTTTTCGTACTGAACTCAAACGAATACGTTTCATGTGCAAAAATCGTAATCGTGTTACATCAAATAGTACTTTAACGTAACAAATTCAACAATCAGTATGATTAAAATACATGTCACATTGTGGACTCGTAGTGTTCATAATCTTTTCACTATCATCATCAATGTCTTCATCAGATGTGATACATATATTAATGAATCAACTGGAAACAGTCAATCAACTTTAGTAAAATGTATTTGATGCTTTTCTATCGTCAAGTTATCCTGAAATCTGCACAAATATCAATCTATTTCTAAATTAACTCATATTATACTCGCAAAAAATTCAGACGTTATCGAAGAGTTCTTACAATACAAACTATCAATTATGTACTTACAAGAATATAGTTCAAATCCACCATTAGCAAAATGACGAAGAAATGTTTTTGAGGAAGAGTTCGTAATGACATTCACAAACTTGTGACTGAAGACCATTTATCTCTGTTCGGTCATATGTTATCAATGAGGCAAATCTTTTTTTGTTCCTTTCAATTACTGCCCATATTACATACATAATCTTTTGGTACCATCTAAAGTATTCTCTTTTTTTTGTTTTTGCAGTCTCTGTTTTTTGTCTGTCATCAAGATCTGTGTTTCACAATGGTATTTTGTTTCCATGCTATAGGAGCAAGGTTCACTTATAGCATTATAACACAACTACTAGACAGTTTAATAAATCGAGATGAAAAGAAATATTTCTTTTATTTAGCACAAAATAACAAACAGCTAGTAGGGAAAGACTAAACCACATTCTTTCGGTTCGTATACACGTATGACGCACATCATATATGCGAGACAAAACGGAAAATCAGTATAACAATGGAATGACGTCAAGAGAAATGGAAGAATTTCTTTCGATAATGTGAATAGTATTAATGTAAATAGGGAGTGCATGAAATAAAACAATAATCGTAATAATTCAATTATCAAAAGACCGTTTTAATATGTACGTTCACAGATGTATGCATTAGGAAGACTACTAATAATCGAAGACTATGTTCATGCTTTGAAACTATAATCAAGCGGTTTATTCTATAATTCAAGTTTAATCAATTCTTAAAATTTAATCTAATACAAGCAAGTGTCACATCGAATATTCTACAACTTCAGGATTTTGTTTCTAAATCTCATGATATACATCTTAGCATCGAATATAAGAAAGAATGATGAACATGATTATAAACAATCAACTGTAAGTAAGAGTTTCTTCATTGAAATTAAATTTCCTGTTTAAATATATATATATATGTGTAGTTCGTTGAAAGTGAAAAAAATCCGTTATTTATTTCTTAGTTAAATAAACCGATGGAATATAAGCAAAAAAAATTGTTCTAAATGTCACGGTGATAATCGGTTGTTACTGTGCCTATGAGAAGAAGCAGAAATCATATTTATATAATTTTCGATTTTTTTTCTTCTATACTTTTGTAGCTTGTGTTAGTTCACGTCTCATTGAAAATGCATCTTCACCATCAGCATAATAACGTGGATCACGATCATGTATTCTATTTAAAAGAGAATTATTAGAATATAATTTCGATTAAATTAATCTTACGTGAATTTAAGAGCATTTTGATATAAGTGTAATGCTGCTCGATTACTAACACGTACATGTAATGAAACATATTTAGCATTGAAATTTTCTACCATTGCTCGACTTGCTTGTTCCATTAATTTTTGAGCTAAACCAAGACGACGATGTGTTCGTCGTACAGCCTAAAATAATGACAAAAAAATATTTCATTTTTAAATTTTATCTGAAATTTACCAAAGAAGTTATATGACCATGAGGTATGGTATCTTCACCATCATCTTCCCTATAAAAATAAAATTCAATATAGATTTTAACAAAAAAAAGATTTTATACATTTTAGCTAAAACATAACCAACAATTTTTCCGCTATCATCTTCTGCAACATATGATAATTGTGGCCAGGATAAACCATGATAGAAATAATATTTCAGTTGATAATTTTCTGGTAAACATAATAAATTACAATTTTGCATATTAATTAAATCGTCGGGCTAGAAGACATTCGTTTTAATTGGAGAAGAAAAATCAAATTATATAACTTACAGTAGCATTTCGGATAATCATTTTTAATAGTTTAGTTTTTATTCAAATAATTAAATAGTAACAAGAAAAATGAAAAATATAAAATTCTATTTAACCAATGAAAATATTCTTGTGTTGGAAAATGAATCATATTCATTTATGCATTTAGTATAAAATTAATATTCATAATTTTTATAAATTATTATTTTTAGACAATAATAATAATATCAGAAATTTTAAGTTAATTAATTTCTTATAATTAGAAAAATATCATGTTAGATTTACATATCTTTCCGTTTGATCTGATTTTATCGAAAGTTATTTATATGACATGATGATCTGTGCGTAGATCGCTAGAAATATGAATAATCTTAAGAATAATAAAGTCAGAAAAATAATAATAACTATTCGAATAATCATCATTATTAGAACGTTAATACTCAGAAATTGTAGATGGCAGTAAACGTAAAATACTTTCGTTTTCACTTAGGAAATGTTTAAGTATACTTAATCATCCAAGTCTTTATAATTGAAGTCTGTCCTTGTTTATAGTATTGTCAATGATTCGATTTATGCATATATAGTTTAACAATAAATGTCATTTTTTTAATATACAAAATATCGGAATCTAAGAAATTTATAAGTATCCTCTCAATAATAAAAGTTAACTTAGATTGTTTTTCCGGTGACTTTAAATAAATACGAATGATTGCTATTGAAATAGTTTGTGTGATAGAAAATTTAGATTTTTTCATGAGACAAGTCTATTTAATTTATTTAATAATTCAATTCATGTTATGATGAATGTACAACAAATCGAACATTTTCAGTGTAATACCATAAGTCTCAAATTTTGAGAACAAAGTGATAAGAACATAAGTAATCATAGAAAATTTAATTTTTCAGATGGTTAGTTTCCTATTTGCAAGTAGTTTTTAGTGCTAAATCTATTCACCACAACATGACTTCATGTGCCTCTATCATGATAAACATGTTTTTCTTTAATTCTGCTGCTGAACTCCTTTAGACGATGAGTACACATATAGATGCATATGGTTTATCTTTAGTTCAATTAGATGTCGCTTCAGTATATGTATATTTATATTTATAATCGCTTGTCAATATCCGTTAAATCTTTTGTATTCAATCAAATTATGATTTTAATCAATATAAAATTTATAATAGAAGTATAAGTTTATAAGAATAAGTAAAATTGAATAATTTCATCTAGTGTCATCTATAAACAAACTTGAAAAACTGAATTTTTTGAATATAATTATTAAAATAATCCAAATAAGTTTTTATTACTTTTTGATTGATAAAAAAATTTTATTTTTTTTCAAATGACAAATAAACATAAAATTCTCGAGTAACATCTTGAATAGAGTTTCACATTCTCTTAAGATTCATCATGGCCGTCGATGATGTCGATTCGGAGAAGATTTTTGGACAAACAAATAAACATATCTAATACATAATAGAAAATACTTAAATCTTTCTTATCCTAGTTTTTGTTTATGTTTTTTTTTGATTGAAATTAATTTGATTTTATGTTCTTATTTTTAAGATCGACAATGCGTCGACGACGTCGTCTATTTTAATGGCCGGTAGTGGCCACAATCATCAACAAATAAAATACTCATATTTTCATTATAATAATTCACCTGTACTCATCAATAAAACACCATCTGTATGCACTTCGACACACCTAGATCAATCGATGATGAATTCGTCGACATCTCCTTGGTATCATCCATCAGCTATCAGCGGTGAGAACGACGATTCAAAATCTTGTGATGGACCAAATGCACCTCCTGTACCATTAGCAACAATGAATAAACCACCATCATCATTATCATTAAATACTGATTGTACAAATACAAATCAACAACCATATGAAAATTATGGACATTTTTTTGTTAAAAAAACCTTTCATAAACCAACATATTGTCATCATTGTGTCGAAATGTTATGGGGTCTCATTGGACAAGGATATTATTGCGAAGGTAGAAAAAAACAGAACAAAAAGGAAAAAAAAGAACGAATTTATTATATTGATTTTTATTTATATTTTAAGTATGCAATTTTATTTGTCATGATCGTTGTCGAAAATATGTCATATCGCCATGCTCAAGCATTGCACCTATACTTATAAAAGTAATTGAACAAGAAAAAAAAAAGACTAAATTAATTTTTTTGTTTATAATATATAAATAGAATCCCGTGTGTCATATATGGTCGGATATATCCCGGTTTAAACGTAAATTTTGCAATATATGTCGAAAACGACTTGAAGATTTTTCCGCCGTACGATGTGAAGGTAAGAGAAGAAAATAAAACCCTATGTAAAATTCTCTCATATATATATTGTATTGTGTTCAGAAAAGATAATCTAGGAATAAATATCAGGTAAAATAAATTAACCAAAAAAAATTAAAAAATTAACATTTGATTGATTCAGCTAATAATTAACATTTATTTTTTATCTTTGAATTAAATATATAAAAATATATATTTTATTTTTAGTGTGCGAATATTATGCACATGAAGATTGCAAAGATTTTGCTGTTAATGATTGTCGTGAAACAGCTACCTATGTACCAACAAAAGATAATGTAAGTAATTTAAATTGATCTGAGGTGTATTGTTTGAAATAGTTCTCAATGATCTCGGAGATGGTTTCTACGGAAAGATAATGTGTTTAGTGAATCAGTACACAAAGTTTATTGAAATCTTCTATTAACTGAGAATAATTAGTGAAATAGAATACTTTTATCAGTACGGTAACGATCTTCTGACTGCTTTTATTTGATCTGAACGAAGGATTTAAATCAACCTAGTTTAATTGTGTTATCAAAAACGTATTTTTGTTAGATATGAGTCTTTATCAATGAACAAAACATTCAATTGAGAGTAATTCTTACCTATAATAGAAATTTCTATAGTTATTTATTTGATTATTACTTACAATATATATACATTACATGAAAAAATACCTTTGAATATTACTTTTCTAGTCAATAACATCTGTACGACATTATCATCATTGGCGTGAAGGAAATTTACCAACAAATTCTAAATGTGCCGTATGTCGAAAAACATGTTGGTCAAGTGAATGTCTTGCTGGTATGCGTTGCGAATGGTGTGGAATAACAGTACGTATATATACATGAATAAAATGAGAATCTTCAATTATATTCTTTATATTTATTTTTAGACACACAGTACTTGTCGTTCACGTGTACCAGAAGAATGTGGTTTTGGTACATTAAGAGATATAATAATCCCACCCTCTGCTATATCAATTCCACGTATAGCTGATCTCAATAAAGATCTTATATTAGGCATTGGAAATAATATGTCAAAACCAATACAAACAGCATCAAATAATAATTCTATTCAACAACCATCTGATTATGTTATTGTTAGTCCATCAAATATACATGGTTCAAAAAGTCCTGGAACATTTAGTAAGTTAAAAACATTTATTTTATTTCATTCTGATTTAGTTGCATCCCCTTTATACACACATATATATATATAAATATGCATACATTTATTTTGTTTGCACTTTATTGCAAAAACTATTTATTATTAAACGTCTAGAACGACAAACATCATGTGTTTTACCAAGAAAAAATCCTTCTTCCACAATACTAACATCAAATCAATTATCAGTACAACGACCCACTCACAGGGGTACCGATTATAATTAGATAGAAATCAAATTTTTAGCACGTTTTCTTTTCTTATATTATTTATTTCAATGCCTGCATGGATCTAGAGTATATCTATTTTATTTCTTTTTCCTATCATCGTTTTTCTTCTTCTTCTTACATATATATATAGATATATAAATAAACAATAAATATTAATTTAAATATTTCCATTTTTATTAGTGAGAACATCATCAACAGAAAATCCATCAGGTGGTGATCCAGACACAGGTCCTATATTTACTGGAAAAGATCCTCAAAGTCGAAGTGGTCTAGACATGCATGAAGGTACAAGTGCACAGATAGAAAATGTACCACCAACAACTACAAAGCTCAAATCATCTAAACCAGCAAATAAAGGACAACAAGATGAAGAAGAAGAACGAGGTAATTAGAAATAAATTTAAACTATATATATCAATCAACATGTTATTTTTATTTAGAAATGATCAAAGTTTATGATGGTAATGCAACATATCGTAATGGCACTCCCCGTTCAATTTCCGTTCCCAAACAAGCGAGTTATACTCAAATTCTGGTATGTCATATACTTTATTAATAAATAAATAAAAATTTCTTTTATCTGTTTTTTTTCAGGAGGCCGCACTCCGTACATTCCATATCAATGATGATTGTACAAAATATTGCATCACTGTACCTACTGATGATGGTAAAAAATCTAAAGAAAAATTCTATTTAATTTAATTTATTGTTTTTGTTTTCTAGGTGGTAACGATCAACCACTTGATGAAACGATGCCATTAAAATCTCTTAAACAATTAAGCGGTCGTACACTTAATATTTATATTCGATATAAAGAACGTGGTGATATGGATATCGATTATATTCGAGTTTATCCTGGAATTCTAAAGTATGTTTTTTTTTTTAAAATAGAATTTCAATAAACAAGAAAATTTATTTTTTCCTTCTAGAACACATGATGGTTTTAAATCCATTAGAATAACATCAGCAAATACAACGTTAGAAGTTATTGCTAAAGCTTTAACTGATTTTGGTTTAAATAATGTTAGTGCCGAAAAATATTCGCTGGTCGAAGTTTTACTTATATCAAATGTTAATTATACCGATCGAATATTAGAGCCCAATGAATATCCTTTACATGTTCTACGAACACAGAGAAAAGTAAATGAAATATATGAAATGTTTTGTTATTTTTTTTTTTGTTATTTTATTTCAGGAATCTGTTCGTAGTCATCGTGTAACACGATTTTATTTACAACATAAAGAAGATCCTCATGGACCCTCTGTGTCTTTATTTGTCGGCAATTTACCTCCAGGTCCACGTACGGAAAAACAATATGAAAAAATTCTTTTTCAAGATATATTTAAATCTGATAAAGATTTAAAATGGGATAATATGGATGTTATTTATTATGAACATGGAGCAATGGTTTTAGTATATAATGATAGTGATCGTGCAACACGTGCATTTACAAAATTACGACAAGCAAAACATGATCAAAAACAATTATTAGTATTAATGTTACCAAATATTCAACCAGAATTTATTCCATCACATGTTACTCCATTACTTGTATTTGTTAATGTTAAATCAGGTGGACAACAAGGAGCTGAATTAATAACAAATTTTCGTCATTTACTTAATCCACATCAAGTATTTGATTTACAAAATGGTGGACCATTACCTGGTCTATATGTTTTTCGAAATATTCCACATTATCGTATATTAGCATGTGGAGGTGATGGAACAGTTGGTTGGGTACTTAGTTGTTTAGATAATGTTGGTCAAGATGCATTATGTCAATCGCCACCTGTTGGCATTGTACCACTTGGTACTGGAAATGATTTAGCACGTGTTTTACGTTGGGGTTCTGGTTATGCAGGTGGTGAAGAACCTTTAGCATTGCTCAGGGATATTGTTGATGCCGAAGAAATTAAATTAGATCGTTGGACTGTTGTTTTTCATCAAGATCAAGATAAACGTGCACCAGCAGTATCAGATTCAAATCCTGCAAAACCAACAACAACAAAACCACCACAAACTCACAAAGTACCCAAGAAACCAATACTTAATCCAGCACCACCACCATCAGTTTCATTACCGGTTTGTTTATTTTAATTTCTATAAATTAACTAATAGAATAATATAATATCATTACATCATCGATGATAAATAGTTCTAATGAATTTTAAAATATACTTAGTAGTTGTTAATGTGATGATAGTGTGAAAATATCTTTTCATACAATAATTAACATTTGTGAATGTTATATGTATTGACATCTCTCAAGAGAATAACTATCGAATGGTATTCGAATTTTTTATTTTAACTATGAATAGGAATTAGAAAGATTCGAATCTATAATCATAGTTTAAATAAAAAATTTTTTTTTCTATAGATTGCTATACAAGAAGGTACAACAAATGAAGATAAAACAGAAATGTTTGTTATGAATAATTATTTTGGTCTTGGTCTCGATGCTGATATATGTCTGGATTTTCATATGGCAAGAGAAGAAAATCCAAATAAATTTAATAGCCGGTACATTATTTTCTTTATAATTTTATCATATATATAATATTTGAATTTAGAATACAAGCGAAAGGTTATTATCTTAAAACTGGTATAAGAAAAATGATGAAAAAAGGTGGTTTAAAAGATTTCACACGAGATATTGTACTTGAAGTTGATGGAAGACGTGTGGAATTACCACAACTTGAAGGAATTGTTATTATGAATATTCTTAGTTGGGCAAGTGGAGCTAATTTATGGGGACATGAAAAAGATGAGAAATTTAGTAAACCAACACATTATGATGGTATGTTAGAAGTTGTTGGTGTTACTGGTATTGTACATCTCGGACAAATACAATCAGGTATACGGTCTGGTGTTCGACTTGCTCAAGGTGGACATGTAAGATTTCATAAATTTTTCAAAAAAACGAAATATATATCGAACTATTTTATTTTCAGATTCATATACGTATGAATAATGATTATCCAGTTCCAGTGCAAGTTGATGGTGAACCATGGCTTCAACCTCCCTGTGACATAACTATCATACGATCAGCACTTAAAGTATAGAAAAATAATCAATTCATAGGGCTTATATTTCATTATTCTTATTTAATTTTTAGGCAACAATGCTTCGTAAACGTAAATCTAAAATCAAACGTCGAAATACAGAACCAAGTGTTTATTTTCCTGATGTAGATGATGACTCAAAATGTTGAGATCGTTTCTTTCTTTTTTCTTCTCGTCTCAGCTGGTCTGAGATAAACATATATATGTATATGAACCATATATTTCTCCCTGAAATAATTCTAGTCATTGGATTTCTTTTTTTTTTCTCTTCGTTCGTTTTCTTTCTTTTTTTCTTCTTCTTCTTTGCATAGAACACATCGGTGACGCGCGCGTCTCTCATCTCATATTCTTTTTCTATTGTATACATATCAAGAAGAGGAAGAAGAGTAGAGATTACTATTATTATTATTATTATTATTTGAAAAATATGCGCGTGCATAATAATGACACACATGAAAAAGCAGAAAACAAGTATATACATATAGATATACTCTATTTCATTTCATCTTGAAATCTAGTCGCTGCTAATGATGTGTGTGCGTTTGATTGTTTTTTAGGCAAAATTTTTCTTTCTCTCGCAATTCTTTTTTTTTCTCGCGACTGAATAGTGTGTTCGTGTTTGTGTTTAGTCCTTTTTTTTCTTCTTCTCTCTTCTCTTCTATCTCGTTTTGTTTTTCTCGTATATTTTAAATTACACATTTATAAACTAACTACTAGAACAGTGATTCTCGTTCGTATTTACCTTATAGATACTTGTGCGGTTTACTTTTCTTTGTATCGTTCATCTTTTTTCTTCTCTTCTTTCTTTTTTTGCCACAAAATGCTATCTATCCTTTTTTGTTTGGTTTTTTTTTCGTGTACAACCGCAGAAAAAGATTTTTGTCAAGTGTGTGTGCGTGTGTGTGTATTTCTCTCATGACTGTTCTGTACGCGCTCTCTTTCTCTCTTTTATTTCTTTCTTCTCTCGACAATTCAAATAAATATCATACATTTAACATAAGAATTGTTTTTTTGTTTTTCTTGATACGAATAACGAACAGAAAAAAAAAGAACCCGAGAATATCCAACATAAAAACACAATATTGAAAATTTAATAGAATTCCTTTTTTTTTCTTTAGATAAATTCATCGAATCGTGACAAAAATTAAAATACAATGCCTACAGAAACTGCCAATGCTACATCAGGTACAACATCAACTGTTTATGGTGGTTTAGAAGGACCTGAATCAATGTATTTAAAATTAATTTCATCCGATGGTCATGAATTTGTTGTACGTCGTGATTTTGCTATAAGTGCATCACCAACAATTAAAAATATGCTTAGCGGTCCTGGACAATATTCTGAATCGCAACCAAATGAAATCTATCTCAAAGATATTCCATCGCATGTACTTATTAATGTTTGTCGATATTTTGCTTATAAAGCTAAATATACAAAGTAAAAAATTTCGTTTATTTTATATTTAAATAAAAGTTTTTATTATATTTTAGTTCATCGATCGATATACCTGAATTTCCAATCGACACTCAAGTTGTATTAGAACTGCTTGTTGCATCAGATTTTCTTGATTGTTAATAGATCAAACATATATGAACTGTTTTCTTTTTTCGCTGCTATGTATAATGTATTAAATTTACGCCATATTCTTATTGAACAATGAGGAATATCAGGAAGAAAATTAGATATTCTTCTTGTTGTAAATATTCTAATCATTTAAACAAAAAAACACACTAAGATTAAACATAGCGATATTGAGAGTTACCTTTTTCTTGCATTTTTTTTATCTAAAAAAGTTAATAAAATAAAATCATATGCAATTAGAATTCATTATATCAAAATAACGAATTAATTTAATTGATATATAAATCTAGTGTATGTATTTTGAAATGTGTTAATGTAGTAATTGAATTTATAATATCAAGATTAGAATAATAACAAAATGGTTAGGTTTTTTGTTATTTTATAGTCTTATTTATTATCGAAGGGTCACAAAAGAAGATTAAGATTACTCGGTCATATCTGTAAAACTCACAGTATTCGCTAAAATAGATGGAAATCACCGAAGAGATCGTCCATGTAGAGAATGACATCAAGAATGGATGTGGACAAGACTGATCCGCACAGTGGTTGAACACAATGGGCGATACGCCTGCAACACATCATGAATCATGTAGTGTTACTTAACAATACATTCAATATGATCTATAAAAAGATCTTGTTTTTATATTCATGCCATTATTTTACGATTATCAATAACTGATGATGGAATATATAGTAAGATTAAACGTACAAAAATAACATTTATTTTATTTTCTTTTTGTTCTGATATTTCGTATTAAATTATAACTTTTACGATATTATTGTTGATCTAATTTTTTACAATTAACGGATAATTCAAAGATGTTCTATTATTTATATTTGATTCATTCCGATGTATGATCTGTTACTTTTACTATTGTATTGATTAGTTTCATTTGGTTAAACTCCATTGTGAAAAAAATCTCATTACTTTTATTTTTATTTGTTTGTAAATAGAAAAAGATATTATTTAATTATTTATATGTAGAGAATGAATGAATAAATAATGTATTTAATACATAGATTAATATTGGTTTCATTTAACTATTGAATACAATCATGAAATATTAAGATTTTGTAAATAATTTCTTTCTGTTGATAGAAATTAAAAAAAAAATCTTATCAATATGAGAAATAAAACTTTTATTGACGCACATTTTTCTTCGATTTCTCGATAGTGTAGATAATAGAGAAAATTTACTGTATTAAATCAAGTATATGCATATATTCAAAAATTTATCAAAAAATATTGAATAATTTAAATAATCGGAAGCGAAATTACAGCCTAATCAAAATCCTCTATTGAAATTATATATTAAAATAGATGATTTTTTCGGTCTTTAATCAAAATAAAATATTTCACTAAATTTTAAATTGATAATTCAGATCTGAAATCATTTTCGAATTTCTTAAACTTAATCTATTTCTCGAAAACAATATTAGTTTCAGTTTTTTTTCTTGTATTATGTCTTATATTTACTCTTCTTGAATAATACACTATAACAATTTAAAGAAAAATATATAGATAAAGAATCCAAAAAAAAAGAAAGAAAGAATAGAGAAGACAAAAAGTATAAATATATATATCAGTATACAGTTAACTTATTGTTTTTGTCATGAACTTTTGAAGAAACAAAAAAATAATTGTTTTATTTTCGTACGAAATACTAGTTGATATTGTGTTGTAAATTTCACATAGATAAAAAAATTTGCCAAATATGTTATTAATTCTAATAAATTAACAACTAATGCATAATATTTATATGAAATTTTTTTTGTATCTTTAAAAATAAAATTTGGATAAGCACATAACATAGGAATTTGTCCACATAAATAAAGTGATGATAACCAAACAAGCATAATTGTTAATTGTTTTTCTTGTTGTTGTTTTCTTATATGCATTTTACTTTTTGATGTTGTTGATACAAATGATGGTCGTTGTTGTCCATTTGTTCCTTCTTCAAGTGATGTTGGTATAAGACTATCAGTTTGAGATTGAGATTCTGATATATATTTATTAATTGGTTTTGTATCATGACCATTCGTTGACGGATGGAGTGATATAGACATTGTTGTTGTTAATGTCGGATTTTGTACGGATTTGGTTTTTGGTTTAAATTTTTTATTAGCAGCATGTACTGTTGATAATAAAAGACAATTTGAACATATTAATATACATATAGGAATAAAACGTAAAAGAATTTCTTTACATATACCAAACCATTTATATGCATTTGTTGTTGCTATTATTGTTACATCAAAATTATTACATTCACCAACTCTATATACAAGAAAATTAACTGAATTAGCAAGTACTGGAAATAGAAAACATATAATTAAAGTTAATAAGACACGATTTGCACTAAATAAACGTTGTTTTGACATAGGCCACCGTACACTAACAAGTCGTTCAATAGTTACAGTTATTGTTAATAAAACATTACATGCTGCTGTTATATTAGCCATTGGAAAATAAACATTAACTAAATACCATATACGAAAATATTTATCATTTAATGTACGTGGTCGAGTATAATTTGTAATACAATATATAAATACAAGTATACATGTTATACAATCAACAAATGCGATAAGACGTAAATATTTAAATGTTAAATTTTTAAATGAACGATCAAAAAATACAATTAAATTAATTACATTTAATATAAGACCAATAAGACATATTGGAGACATAATATATAAATAAAAAATTTGTTCAACAACGAGATATTGTAATGCCACACTACAATTATTTGTTGTTTCTATAGAATCAATTGTCGAATTACTTAATAAAGTTAAAGTTAAATTATGATCGACAGCTAAAGCTGTCGATGATAAGATTATATGATCATTCATGAGGAATAGAAAAATGATTGAATTAGAATATTACATATCTACAAAGAATATAAAACAATTAAATATATATATCTATTCGAAATAATAGAAAAGTACCGGAATTCCATAATTGAACAAGTAAAAACATTCTTAATTGTTACATACTATGAAAATAGCATCTTATGCTTATAAGACAAAGAATAGATTTAACTTCATGAGTTTCCTGTTCCTGAGAATTTACTATTTTATGCTTCCGTTTATATATATACTATAAGATAATGTATGAATTATTTATTCTGTTTATTTTTACTAGAAGAAAAAAGTAAGGTAAAATATAAAATTTTAATGAACTATGGTTAGAATAATTTTTATATTTTATTTAGTCTGTTTAATATTCAATTATGTATGTCTTTATCTATTTTAATAAATAATATATTACATAAATTTTTCTATGACGAAACGAGAAAAAATCTCTTTGGTTAGTTGTAGTAGAGAATAACGATTTGTTTTCCTTATTGGTTTATCGGAAAATATTTATAATAGATTAGTATTTAAAATCATGATTACTACCGAACAAAAGATTTAAATATCTTATTATTCGATGAAATCATATAGCTCAAAAGAACAACAAGATGAATTGGATCAAAATACAAATCTTTGATAATAATACAGTGACTGAAGTACCTTATTTTCGTATAGAAGATTTGCAGAAATTTTCTTTTTGTATGAGATCATAGAGAAAACGAAGTTCTATTTGATAAGAACTGATTTTGGTGTAAAACTTAACTCTTTCTTTCCCATGGCTGAAGTTTAAGATCTGAAACCGAAATTCGTCCATTATTGTGATCAAAATGATCTCTAATATGCACTGAAGAACTCTAATTCATATCTGTGCGGGTGAGCGGTGGGATGATGGTGTGAGTGATGCGTTGAAACTCTTTTATAGTACAGATCAATCGCATAGCATAACGTAGTATATTTGTCTGTGCCACAAATACAAAGTTTTATCAAGAATATAATGATTAAATTATTGATATTAAATCTGCGATAGATGTGTCTTAGTTTGGTAAAAAAATAGTTAGTATACTCCTCGTAGATCAAGCAAACCAAACTTTTTAAAAAATGGTACCTATAGATACCATTGGGAAAGAAAGGGTTAAGTAACGGACGAACTATGATTGATCGCCGGGTTTCTAATAGGTTTTATCATGAGATGTAATATGAAAATAAGGTACTTCAACCACTACTTTTCGATGTCCCTAGGTATTTATAGTTAATATAGAAAACAAAATAGAAATAGATTTGTTTTTTGGTAATTCACCTAATTAAATCAATAATATAAATAACTTGATGTATTTTTTTGTTTGTTTGTTAGTTAATTCTTCCGGAAGTAAGCAATCACTTCTCAAAAAAAAATGATACTAATCCTTAATCCAGTTTATTTATTACTCAATTATGTAAATTTGTATGACATTTTTTTTTTTATTATTATTATTTCTCAAAAATAATATCTTGTCTCTCTCTCTTGGAAATGTATTATTTATGTACTCATATGAATAAAATAAAAAAAAATATGTATCATTGAGTAATATATATATTCTTATAGTTTACCGGATATAAGAATTAATTATACGATATACAGATAACTTTAACTTACCGGATATGAAATTAAGTAAAAAGTAATAGATTATAAATATAAAAGGATAACTCAACCTACTTTTCTTTCATAATAGGAAGTTACTTACACATGTTGAATAATGATATATTGATATATGTGCATAGATATCCGTCGTTATTCTATGAAATCTAATGACAACATCTAGAGTAATACTGACGCTTGTTGTCTTATCAATGAATAGAGACAAGTCGTTCCTTTGAAAAGAAGAAAAAAGGGCGGAGAGAACATAAAGTTTTCTTCTCTTTGTCTTTGTTGCTTACTAATATGACTAAAACTGCGGAACATTAACAAAATTAATTGTTTTCGTTATTATCATCATCTTTTATCATGAAGTATAGTGATGAGTGCATGTTCTTACTCTTTAGTATAAGCATAAAGCGATTTCAGTGAACATAAGAAGAGAGGAAAAGGCGAGCGGCCATGTCTTTGTTCGATCGTATCCGAACAAAAGCCTGCGTTGTTCTTCATCTTCTTCTTCTTCTCGGGAGCTGAAACAAACAGAAGTCTAGGACCTTCTCCTTTATCGTGAGTGTCTAAAACGGAATCTATTGAATAAAAAGGAATCAAATGGAGAGTAGCCGAGAATAAAAAAAAAAATAAATAAAGAGAAAAAAAGAAAAGATGCATGTTGACTAATGACAGGCATGAACGAAAAAAATCATAACAATAATTTAAATTAGTCAGTATTAGGATTTACTTGTGTCTATCACCGATGACAAACCAGAAATGAAGGAACTCGTTTATGGCAACCAACAACTGTCGAATTATAAAGAGAAAAAAAAATTTCCTTTCTTTTTTTGTGCGCAATCTGACAATGGAGAAAAAAAACAGGTTAATTGATGTAAAAAAAAAGACCTTTCTCTCTTTTTTCTCAAATAACACTATATTCAAAGATATGATATACTCATATAGCTAATAATTGTATATGAAAATCAAAAACCATATATAATTAGTACTGACAACTGCTTCTTTTCTCATTTAAGACTCAATTTACGGAGGCAAAAAACGAGAAAATGTTTGAATGCCACCTTTTTCCTTACTAACATGAAAATATATAAGCATATGTTTCATATAAAATCAATATTATAATAAACTTTCTCGCCTAATTCATATATACATTTGTGTTTTTCTTTTCAACGATATCATGCATTGATGCATATAATGGATAGTTTGATTTATTATTCGATCGTGAGACACATTAGTATTAGAAAAACTAACTCTAAAATCTCATCAGCAATTACATGTAACAATCGAACAAATCTCAAGAGAATATATCACACATAAATAGAAGAGAAAAAAATACTAGATAATACATTATACTATATTAAACACAACTATACATTAATCTAATTGATTCTATATAAAACAAAAAGAAAAAAAAGTCGAATAGATTTTCTATTAAATATTTAAACAAAAGTTTTTTTGTCACTACAATGAATATGACAAGCAAAATATCTGATAATAGAAAGATGTTTACATACCATAGAATAATAATTTTGTAAGTAATATAAATTAAATAATTATCTAAAGAAAGACAAGATATGTATCATCAGTACATATAGAAAATGAAGAAAGTTTATTTATTAAAATTTGAATCTCATATTAATGAATATCAATATTCTATACTAAAAGAGAAAGCTATTTAGTATTTCATATAGTCACTTCCTTTTTCTTTCTTCTTTTTCTTTTCTATATTGAAGTATCTATTATGTTCATTCTTCCTGATCATGAAATCTAGTGATGTATCTGCTTGTCATCTCTAGTACACTACTTAACTCAGATGAAGCGTCTGATAATTTAGTTTGGTATTCTTAAATATACAGCGAGAGATATATACGAATATATATTTTTTTATCATCGATGATAATAAATGCATTTACTCTTGTCAGTTTTCATAGTTGATATGACTATTATTAGTAAAAAGAGATATCTTCAAAAAAAAAAGACAAATGCCATTCCAATGCAAAAAACTAATATATACATATAGATACCTTATCCGATCTAAATGACGTATATTGCAAGCATGTCTGGTGACAATAGTAACAGCTTATTGCTGTCATTAAACGTCAGTAAAGTATCAGTATGCAGGTCATTGACTTGCTATTGAGTCTTTCGACAACGTTCACATGAAAAAAAAGAAGAAGAAAAAGAAGAAGAAGTGAAAGAACGAAAAGAACTTGGTTATTAATATTATGAAATTAGAATGTGGGAGGCAAGATAGTAGACTATAGCAAGTTTATTAGCTAAGTGTCGATAGAGCTGCTTGATGCTCTAAACAAAACAGCGCAGCGACAATGGTAATATCATTAGGCCAAGTAATGAATATATTTCTTTTTCGTCTGACACTATATTCTTTTGCCATATATACTTCTGTTATTTGCTACTTATATATCTTGTTATTTGTTATTTTATCCTATACATAAAAAAATATGATACATCAAAGTACAAAAAACAACGGCAATAAAAAGTAATATCATCAAAATTCAAACAAGAAGGGCAACTAATAGATGTAATTGTATAATAAGCTTTCGCCAATGTAATTTTTCTATTATCATTCTAGAACTAGATATGAAAAAAAAAGAATTAGTCAAATAACCTTAGTAGAATATTTATTGGCAAAAAAAAAAGAATACTAAAACATCTCATTGACTTTATATACTAGTAATTTATTTATTCGGGTCATATACTTTGTAAAAAAAATGTAATTAATAAGTATAAAAAAGAATCATGGAGGTATGTATAGTAGTTATTAATTTACATTTAAGTATAATTTCTTATTTGCATTTATAACTATTGTCTCAATTGAATTGTATCATAGTCATAGTAATATCAATAGTAACGAAGTTGTTTTTTATTTCCTTTTCGGAAGTATTTCTCATTCATTCCTTATCAAACAGCTTCAAGAAGAAGAAGCAGAAGAAAAAAGATCGAGTTTCATACATACATAATTCTATTATCATTCAGTGGTCGATTTTCGTTTGGTAGTATCTCGTTATAATAAACGGCAGTTCTTCTAAGTCCAATTATTCTCACTACTACAACTACTTCTCCTTCTTTTTCTTCTTCTTCTTTCTCTTTCCTCTATTTAATCTATTTTGTATTTTTTTTTTCGGAAAAATATGCATGCACTTGATCGTCTAGTGAGAAAATAAAGCGAGATAGCGATATAGATTGTAGCAGGAAACCGATTAAGAATTTACGCTTCAAAAAAAAAATAAGTCGGATGAGATAACGATAAGTACTAACGAAAAATATTCTACCCTTCTTAATAACTAATAAAACAATGCATGATTATTAAAATTCTGACAAGATGATATCATAATTCATTTATTGGATCAATTTGATATTTGTACAAAACAAAAATACTTTCAATATTTATTTAGATTTTGAATGTGATACCAACAAAATTTGATGAAATCTACTAATTATAAATCAAGTTAGGGAAAGGAACATTTATTTCTCGCTTAATCGATATGAATAAAAGACAAAAGAGAGAGAGGAAGACAGGAAATAAGCAGATGACAACCATAACTAGACAGAAAATGAATGTCACCGATTGGATTGTGAATATATATATATTTTTTTGTGAAGAAATTTCTTCTATTATTAAAAAGATTCAAGGTCTTTATTTATGAAAGAAAGACAACAAATAGTACTAATAGAATATCAATACTATGTTAATTAGTTCGAATTATGAGAGAAGAGATTGGGAATTTTGTATTATCACTTATGAGTGCGAATCGTGTCTGTAAAACTAATTTTTTTTCTTTTTTTCTCTCTCTCTCTTCTATTCTTCAAAAGAAAAATGACATGAGTATGTAGAGATCTGATCTCTTCTATTCTTTTATTTTCATTTCATTTTTCATTATCATCATCTTTCGTGTCGTGATAATAGAAAATATTTGTTCACCATCTTCACTTAAGCACAATACACGCACGAATGAAGAAAAAAAAATTGCTCAACACGCTTACCTATATATTATTATTATAAATACGATTAAAAACCAGACTACAAGAAAAAAAATTAAATAATCTTTTTTTTTTTTTCTTCTGTAAATTACTTCCTTATCCAGAGATAAAACGTCTGTGTGTGTGTAGCTGAAGAGAAAAGAAACTAAGTGATAGAGCATATCCAAGATAATATAGTCTAGTTTATTCGCTAATCAAGAAAATTATAGATTGATGATGTCAAAACTAACATGAAATAGATGGTAATGCATAACAGTTACTAGTTAATCTTAATAAACATAAGATTTCCTTCAGAAAAAAAGAACTCAATCAAAATTAGATGATATTTAATATATAAATCCTTAGAAAATTGGACTTTTTCTCTATTTATATTAAAATAACCTAATATCTATCAGAACTGACGAAGAAGAAGAAAAAACTTATTACTTATCATTTACCAATGACATTAATACAGTGAATGAGAATATAGGATTATATACCCATTCTTTTTCGCGAAGAAAATAATATCAAACTAAATAGAAAAAACAGAAAATCATTTATACTGAAACCTATGGATGGAAATATCATTTATAGCTTTATCCATATGAAGGCAATAATGATCGATGGCAAACTATTGTCATTAAAATAGGCAATCGTGCATATGCCATTACGATGTTCCATTGGGAAACTATATAGATTTGAAATTTTTCTTATTACTTGTTATTTTCTTTTTTTTTTCTTCTTCTCTCTCGTCTATTAAAGACAAAATTCCTAATGATCCAAGACATTGATGAAATGAAACAAGATGTTGTTCTTCACTGACAACTTTTTTATATTCGATTAGTTATGTTCGATAATCTGAGAAAAAAAAAAGAAAAAATGTCATAGTCTCGCGAGGATATCAAAAGAATCGATCAAAATAGCTTTAGTCAATTTTTAATTTCTTATTTTTTGATAAATGTGTGTTAATCGATGATGACAGTATAATAAAGTATGGATGAATAGTTTTACTTCTTGTGACAAATGGAAAAGTATTTAAGAAATACTTTTTAACGGTTCACTGAAAATTCTTCCATATTTATCATTTGTATCAAATTAATAAATAAGACCAGATATGGTTGAGTAATTTAAAGAATAAAAGACTTTTTTTTTTTTCTTTAGACGATTTTCTATTATGAAAAGCTTACATATCAGATTTGGATTTTGTGTTTTTCATAATGTAATATTGTCTACATTACAGAAGAAAATTTACAATCATGTATAGAGAAAAAAAAAATAAACAAGCTTTTTTTTTCTCTGTCTTCTATTCATTAGATTTATACTCATACGATAGAATAGAATGACCCTTGCATAAATTAACAAGATTTAGATAAGGAAGTATTTGAGAGAGAAAAAAAATTGATTAGAAACATAGAATACACAAAGGAAAAGATGTTTATATTTAATTAACTAAATCAAGCAAATAGATCTAGATCTTCACAAAATATAACTAATTATATGTCGAATTTATTTATCATCACAATTTTTTTATTAAATACAACTCTTTTGTATATGGATCAAGAGAAATTTGTAGAGATATCGTATATCAAGATCTATGTTGATATGTATGTTTTGCAATGTAATGTTGACGTATATAAATATATATTTGTATGTATACAATAAAAACTTGTTTGTTATGTTTTGTATGAAGTAGATCTATCGGAAAAAATAATATGTTTGTATCAAGATACAACACGTACTTCGAGAATTAAGTGATTCATAAGACAAAATGTAATTAATATAAATCTTGTCTAAGCTAAATGTTTTCATTAATCAGAAAACTTATCCATGTATTTTCTTATCATAATGATGTACGATATTACAAAAAAATATCAAGTAAAAAATAGTTTTAATTATCTACAGTAGAATTTTACAAATAAACTAAATAATTTTGCAATATTTATAATAGGATTTTTAAAAATTAAATTACATACTCATCTACATATTATAAATCTTGGTATATCCTTTAAGCTCTTGGTATATTATTAATAAAATGAAAGGATAGAGAAATAGTACTCAGAACACACTTCGATTAGTATTGTTATTTTCTTTTGTATAAACAATATTTCTTACTTGTTCTATTAATAATAGATATGCTAATCAAAAATATTTATATTCTCTGGTTAAATATGTTTTTCTCTCCTTCAAATTAATTATTTATTAATTTTCTATATTAATAAATAATCTTGATTTTTTTCCAACTGTATCAAAGTTATTGTTTGATTATCAATTTGTGTTTTATAATAAACACGAGATCAAATTTTCATTGAACCTGTCATAAGACTTGTATTAAATTAAATTTCCATAAAACTCCTTAAAGTATTTAATCATAAGTGTATTAATTATTTGAATCTATACAAAAATAGGATATTAAGCTACTTGTATATAAATGTCAAGATTGAATTATATATTTACCTAGCATATTGTTGATTACATCTGATTTCGAAACTATAAATAAATATTAAAAATTCTTGATTTATAAGTATTAATAGAATTTTAAATTTGATTTTAAAACTTATTATCTCGGAATTTTCGAGAGTATTTATATATAAATCCTAATATTAATCAAAGAGTATAAAAATAAGAAATAGAGCAGTTAAGTACTATATTGTATTTAAATTAGAAACTTGTTAAATAACAAAAGACAATTTTTGTCATTCATATATTTATATATATATATGTACATGTCTTATTGATAGAATCAAAGAATATTTTTTATAAAATTATAAATAAAACGAGATTTAATAATTATTAATATTTACATCCAAATAAGTAATCGACTTCCTTTCTCATTGAAATAAGCAGCAAATTGTTTTCCTTCGAAATAATTACGATGATATATTAACCATTTTTCAGCATTATCTTTCATTTCATTTGAAGGTTTACCATCAGCACAAAATGATATTAATGGTGCATTTTGTTTCAGAAATTCATCAAAATAACATAAAACCATTAAATCTATTGTCGTGTCTAAAGATCTCATATCAATATATAAATGTCGTAGATGTAAAAATGTCATAGCAATTCGTGTAATATTTTCTTTTGCATTCGATGGACATGATGGCATATTATTAATTGTTAAAGCAGTTATACGTTGTTGCAGGAGTAAACAAATACTTTCATTATTAAGTAAAAGTAATAATGTATTATAATTTAAATCTAAACGAAATAAATTTGGAGCAGCATCAAGTATAGTTGACATATGATAGAGATCTTTCGGTGGAAAACCAACTAATGTTAATCGACGAAGACGTGGCATTTTAGGTAAAATATCATTTTTATTTTCTTGAGTATGATCTTGAACTAAAAATATATGAAATAAAGGTCAAGTTAAGTGTGCTCCAAATTTAGAATTCACGGATGTCTATGTTGTCGCGAGAAACTACCTAAAAACTATAATCATCTGTTTTTTATTGCTCTAATAGATACTTTGGACTGTGCTGAGTCGACTGATGATGCTCAAGAAAAAAAGCACATAGTTACAAGCAACAATTTGTCGAAAAACTTGACGGAAAAATAAACGAAATTTAATATGCTCCATGTCGCATATATTTATTTTTTTGTACTGTTAGAAAATCATTATTTTCGCTTTTAATAAGAATGTGTAAGATTAATTATATTTAGAGAAAATTATTCTAACCTGAATTATAATTATTTGGATTATTTACATCGACTTCATGTAACCAAATCATACTATGTTTAATTCTTTGACAATAACTAAGAATTGGAAATGCTTCAGCTAATGTAAAATCACAATCGACATGTAATCGTTGAACATTTTTATATGCATTTTGATTTTTTAATATTGATTGAGCAACCGATGATGAAATTTCTAAATAATCAAATGATGAATATGGTAATGTATGTAAAAACATGTAATCATTTTGTATAGAATTATTTAAACATATGATTGGACGTATATTTTTCCATGTATTTAATATTTCAATATAATTTATTGATTGTTGATCAGGTAAATAATGTATAGCATAATGAAATTCTTCAATTTTATAAAATAAATATTTTTGTAAAAGTTCACCATTTGTTAATGTTAAATCCGATGTACGTAAATTTAATGATAAATATTTAATTGAAGGTAATTTTTCTAGCAAAAGTCTTAATTCATTTAAATACCATGAACGTTCAATAGATTTTAATTGAAAATGTGTTAGAAATTGTAAGATTTCTGATTTAAATATTCGACTCATATTATCGCAATTATCTTTTCGATGTATTGATACAGATAATGAACGTATATTTGGTATAATTGTAAATAATACCGATAAATCATATATAGTTAAAATTTCAATTTTTAAATTTATTATATTTGGACATGTTATTTGGTTTGCTAGATGTTTTTTTATTGGATTTAAATGACTTGATTGATCATCAATAAATATCGATGTTAAACGATGATTATTTGCTTGTAATAATGCTAATAAAACTTCTGTTTGTTGTTTTATTGGTACACGAAATAAACTACGCATATCAATTGTATGTAAATTTTCTAAATTATCTAAGATTTTAAGAAATATTAATAATGGATCAGGACGAAATGAGACAAGAATGATTTTTTTTAATTCAGGAAAACATATTGACATACGATTTTGAAAATATTTTGGAAATGATATTGCTTGTAAAGCTGAATAACAATTATCGATAATTAATGTATGAATTTGTGTACCAATTTTAGGAAGAATTTTCGTAAATAATTTATAGGATTGAGCATAGGATGCTTTATGTAATGATACATGACGACGATAATCACTTATCATATATGTCATACGAATATTGAGATTATCGAAACTGAGTAAAACATCAACACATAAAAGATATTTACATACTTCGAGTAGAAGTTCATCTGGTAATGATTCAAGATTTGAGATGTAACTCATCTAAAAAAAATATTTTTCACGTGATTTGAAGTCTAGGCAGTAAAAAATACCAACTAACTCAATTCGCAATAAGTACAATTGTAAATATGTACTTATTACAAAATAATAAATGATTGATGAGTAGGCCAACGCGACCTTTCGGACAAAAAAAAAGCTAGTCATAAATATTTGTTTTTCTTTAAGCTACATCCTCCTTAAAATGATACTGTGTCCGTTGTGAAAGAACGTAAAATTTTATTCAATATGTATATTTTATTTTATAAGATTTTTGTATAAGTATATTCGAATAATCAATCATATTTATTCCAAAATAAATATAATTTGATGTCGAATATTTATTAAAACATGTGAAGTATATTATATTTTTCTTTGAAAATGAAATAATAATGTTGTTTTTCTGTAATAAAATAGTCTTATAAAAGGTAAATCTTACTGTAGAATATTTATCGGTAAAAAAAATTAATAAACCTATGAAGTATAATACTTATCTCAAGCGATATATTATTATTATAAGAGATAATTAGGCATAAGGACAAAGAAAATAGATTTGTCCGAAAGGTGCATTTGATTTATTCTTGTTGCTTCGATACTCAGTCAATCATATGAATAATTTAAAAATTTAAAAATAAATATTTAAATTTTTATGTGAAACTGACTAGAGCTTCAATCTAGAAAATTTAGATTTAAGAATGAAATACAACATAGATGTCGCCAATTAGCAACCCTAGCAATCAATTACAAAAAAGAATATCGATCGTAATCATATAACATTATAGTGGTATATGTATGAAGCTTTTTTATATCGTATAATCGTAACAATTCTGTAACTCAAATTTAGGTAAAATTTTTTAGTCTGTCGATAGAAGATTTCGCCAAAAAGGGTAAACTCATGTCTTTCAATATTATTTTTCGAAATAGACATTTTATTTATCATGCCAATTAATTTTCCTGATTCTACAACTTCATTCGTATCTATACTAACATCTAGTATTTCTTCATATGATCTGTTACTTACCCTGAAATAAAATGACCGCCATATCATTTATTATTTATCTATTTTTTTATGTACTTGTAATCCTTTTATCAAGGATTCGTGTGTTTCATCTATAGGGTGTCGCCTAATCTTCGCTTCTTTTCGAATTTGTCCTTAAACTTCATCTCTTTCTGTTATTGTTATGTCTGTCATTTCTCATAATACAGAAAGAACGAGAAAAAGATTGTTTACGTGCAATTTTTGATATTTGAAATAAACATACAGATACAAATTCTTAAATAATGCTTATTGCATTAAAAGACTATCATCGCACTTCTATTCTCTATGCACATTGTCTTTCGTATTTCTGATATTAAATCGATGATCGAAAATAATCTTTCATATGAAATGAACTTCATCTTTACTCATGGAAATGACAAAGATCTTTTCAAATGTAAAAGTATGATATAGATAAATTAATTACTAATTTGAATTAATTAATTTGACAAAGCTCACGAAATTTACAAAGTCTTACTTATTTAGACGGTGAATGAGTGCATGGGCGACGGAACGATTTCGTTCTAGGGTATGCTTAACTTTACAGGCGGATCACTTAAGGAGAGGCTCAATTTTTCAAACAAATAAACATTGGCCTACAATTAGTATTAACGAATAAAGATATTTTAATACCATACATTGAAACAACGAAACGATCAGCAATTAATTGCAGTATATCTGATCCATCGAAAATTTCTGATCAATATTAGCTATTAGGGTGTATAATGGAGGATGAATGACTATGAATGAGAAACAGTTGTTCAACAGACTTAAAGCACAACAGAAAAAATGAATTAGAAAGTCGCTTAAACTAAGATAAAAGGTGTTCATGGAAAATTACGAAAAACCGAAACAGACGATCCTCTCCTATTTTGTAAACATAGCCTTCTGCATCTTGTACCATTATATTTTTGATAAAAAAAAGAAAAATAAGCATTCTATTTTTGTTTGAAATCTTTCGACTGATCCGTTATGATGGTTGTTATTATAGTACTAAAATCTGTACAGTCTAAAGGTCATTTGAAACCATGCATTTAGATTACTGAATTTGAGCATCAATTCTCTTGAAGAAAGTATACCGGTAGTTTTGAATTGTTTGGCTTCTTTTTTCAGGTTTAAGTCAACCTTTCTTCGAGGAAGAAAGCTTCATTTTTTTCGTGTTTATGGTATATATAAGTGCATGAAAAGTTTTAGTTGATTTACTAGGCTTCTACTTCGAATAATACTTTCCCAAAAAAAAAATTCAGATCAAAAGTTTACATATAAATCTGTTTATGGATAAATCCAGTAGTCGTCACCAGTCCAGAAAACTTAACAGAAGAGACCATATATGTTTCCCAAAATATTGAAGTAAGTTTACAAACTGCTGTGATAAAATTAAATCGGTTCGAAAGGATAATTATTTCGACACTCAAAGCTTAAGGATCTCTAATAGCTACTTTATCCTTCTATACATGAAATACGCTACGATAACTTGTACTAATATATTGCAAGCACGCACGCTTTACAATTCGTTTTTGTGTAGCTAATATCTACTTAGCGTTTCAAAATAAAACCAAACCAAACCACGGGAACGGTCTCACATGGTTTTTGGTGCAGTAAGAAGAAGATATGTCTTCATGTACATATGATTACTAGCAGTCTGTCTAAGCAGAAATACATTTTCTGCTGAAATCTTATGATACAAACCTGTCAACTATTTCATAAATTCCTTTTTTCTTCTGTTTATTTCGGTTGAGGAGCCACTATTAGACTCCATCCAAACACCGATTCGGGTGCCATAGCAACAAAAATTACGCCCTAGAACAACCTTTACTTCCCAAACATTTCACATTCATTATATTTCTGTGTCCTCCTAGCCACGAAAAGAAGACAAAACCTTTTCTTGCTGCAAAAAATCAAATATATTTCTTGAGTCGACATGGAATCGTATGAATATTAAAAAGTTCAAACAGTCTTCCTCGTTGTTGCTGTTTTTAGGATTAATTATTAAAGGTACTCTATTTTCATAGTTGTATGTATTTCGCCTGGGTTCTGAAGTTGCTGTCGTCGAAAAGAATCAAATAAACTGTTCTTCAGATTGAGTGTGGTGAGTGTCTGTGTGAATGATGAGGTAAAGTGAAGAGGAAGAAGAACAAGTATTATCGTTACTTTGTTGATTTCTAGAGCATTGGCTAGATCTTCTACTCCTTGATCGCCGATTTGATTGTTCCACAGGTGGAGCGTGGTGAGTGTCTGTATGAAAAGTGTATGAATACTAAAGTGAAGAGCAAGAAGAACAAATATTATCGTTACTTTGTTGATTTCTAGAGCATTAGCAACATATTGCGCTCCTTGATCGCCGATTTGATTGCCTTCGAGGTAGTGTCCTGCGGGAACGACATTTTTCCCTGTTTTTCCCTTTTCCCATTCCCATGGGAATGGGAATGGGAATTCCCATTTACATTTAGGGAATGGGAACGTGGGAATGGGAACGGAGCGAAAAGCTCACGTTCCCTAAACTGTGACTACCTTTTTTCAATACATAAAAATATTTCTATCTAACAACTGCTTATTTTTAATAATTTTTCTTATTCATATATAATTAACAAAAAATTAACAAATGTGTATCAGGAAAGATAGACTTTTGCTTTATTCTTAACTACATCATTATTTAATCTTCCTGAATAAAATTTTCTTTTTCATCAGCGTCGTTCAAGATAACATTATCAAGATCATTTTGTCGTAACACTTCATTACTATCATGTTGCTGTGATAAATCGTTATCATCATCCTCTGTTTAATACTTCTGTTTCTTCATCGCTGTAGTTGATGTATTACTATCTTTTCGTTTTTTTATTTATTAAATAGATGTGGAAATAATTCTTTCAACAATGATAAGTTTCGACGTATAAATCATATTTTATATGATATTAAAAAAGCAAGCATTAGTAGAGTATTCAGTAAAATATTCCTCGAATCGTATCGTACTTTTGGTTTCTTTAATAACACGTTACGATGCGCAGAAGTGATGTCAACAACAACAACTAGTACACATATATGGTAATGACCCTTTTCTTGTAGATGAAGAGAGCCTTTGAAAATTCAGGGAACTAAGGGAATGGGAACAGGGAATGGGAAGTTAGGAAAAAAAATAAGGGAATGGGAATAGGGAATGGGAAGTAAGAAAAAAAATTAAGGGAATGGGAATAGGGAATGGGAAGCAAATAAAGTCGTTCCCGCAGGACACTACTTCGAGGTTAAGTGTGGTGAGTGTCTGTGTGAAAATTGTGTAAATAAAGAAATGAAGTGAAGAACAACAAGTATTGTTGTTACTTTGTTGGTTTTTAGAGCATTGGCAAGATCTTGTGCTCCTTGTTCACCGATTTGATTCATTTGGAGGTTTATTGTGGAGAGTGTCTGTGTGAAAAGTGTATGAATGATGAAGTAAAGTGAAGAGGAAGAAGAACAA
>CAJNOI010000028.1:500133-574833 GCA_905250115.1 Adineta steineri
TTTTTTTGCAATCATATTTAAATCACATTTTGTATTCAATATATATTTACGAAGAAGATTAAGTATACATTGAACATTACTAGAATATTGTCGATCATGAAATAAACATATTGAAGAGCAACTCATATTATTGACAGAAAAAACAAATGACGAAAAAATAATAAACGAAAAAAAAATGTATCTACAACGACATCTATATTACACAACACAAAATTTATTTAAATCATTGCTGATATATTCTCGGTTATGTATGTTGTAAATTGAAAAAAGATTTGAAAAAAAATAATATTCTAAAAACGTTTTCACCTATTCAAGTTGCTAGGTAACATGCAAAGGTGAGTAGTTCACTAATGAAATCTAATAGAATTCATTATTGATCTTTAAAATATCCATTGCAAAAGTGAGCAATACATAAGATTGTTAGATACTACATTTGATGTTAGAATTCAGGAAAAATAAAAAAAAGAGTTAAATTCGTAACATTATCTTAATAATTCAATATTTCGAGTAGATAGTTTTCCTTCGTTCATGAAAGATGCTGATGATTGAAACAACTATCATAACAATACATATTTGCGTAGCTAATTAATTTAATTATCTTCATTTTAGATGTTTATGTTTATGAATCTTTTTCTCATACTATTAATTACAATAGTTCAATCTCAAAATGTACCAGTATATTTTCCTACATTTACTGCTAATACTGGTAAATAATGAATATTTATTTTTACTTGTTGATTATTCTCGTTTGTTTCTTTGAGATATCGGATCATGTACATGTGATTTAACTGGCGGTATATGCGATGTATCATGTTGTTGCGATCCTGATTGTTCATCAAATGATCTAGTAGCGTTTGGATGTAGTTCAAGAGCCAATATATTTACAAAGTAAGTAGATTAAAAAGACTACATATTTATAAAACAAATTTATTATCTTAAATTTAGTTCGTCTCCTGTTTTATCTACTATTCAAGGATCATGTTTTAAAGATTTGTCAATATTTCAATCAACTTCACCCTATATTATTCAAAAAATGGGCGAACTTGTTTGCATAGATTATTATCGATGTATGTTATCTTACTTTATAATTAGTTTCTATTAAATTCTCTCCTTTGTATTGAATTTAGATACGGGTAGTCAATATTATCAACAACCAAATATTCAAACACTAGATGCAAATGCTTTCGTACAGGCAATAAATAAAGCAAATGGTGTTACAACACCTGCTGATCCATCAACTGACACCTCTAGCTATCAAGTATAGTACATAATACAATCTGTTACTACGAATAGATTCTTTATCATTTTATTTTTCTAGGTAGGCACCAAAGTATTGGCTACCAAAAATAACGCAAATCTAGCGAGTTTTCTTACACTACCAGTAAATCTATTCAATAATCCAATGTGTTCTGGAAACCAACCGATCAGTATACATTATAAAGTCATTTAATATATACAATTATAATGTTTTTTTTTACTTATCTTATAGCTTATATGAATAATTTTACATCAACATGTAGTCAAGTGGTAAATCAAGCTACATGTACTACTGGAGCTCTAAACCCTTCAACATATATAAATCAACTCTGTCTTTTTTCAGTAAATATAAAATATATTTCTAATAGATTTTATGTAATGTAGTTTTCTTTTTATTTTAGTCTCCATCAAAACCACACAGTATTTTTTGCATGTTTATTATCACAGTAATTATAATTCTATATTTTTCATAGATACTTCAGGCGACGTATGTGTTAATGGTACAACTGTATCTACTCCAACATTCGCATCGAATATTTGCACAAATGCTCTTCAACAAGTAAAATAATAAAAAGAGCACATAAGTTTCTATAAAAAAAACGAATTTATTTCTAGTTAACTATAACAATCACTTATAACAGTTCAATTGGAATAGTAGGTGTAAGTGTGACTTCTACCACTGCTACCGCAAATGATACAACATTTGAGCAAACATTCACCGTTTTATTTATCAAAGTAAAATCTAAATTTCATTGTCAAATATATTTAATGTTGCTTCTGATTTAGAGTGGATCAACTTTACCAAGTACAACACGTGGTCCAGGGTATCTTCAAAGTGCTGATATTATAGCTGGTATTTCCAATGGATCTGACATTGGGTATGATATAAACTGAATTTTGATTTTATAAAAAAAAAACAATATAAATTTATGTTGTTGTTCTAGATCAACAAATTCTCCACAATTTTCAATTATAAAACCATCATCCACTGGTGTCTGTAGTACTATCGACCGTATACCTATTCGTTTTGGTGAAAATGTTCAATCTACATGCCAATATACGTAAGACATTTTATTCAAATTTTATTATATTCAAATAATAAATTCTTTATTTTTCTTTATATAGTGTTAGTAGTACAAGTTGTTCTAATTCTTTTCAGTTATTGATGCCGTATAATTCAGCAAGTCTATATGTAGCTGCCTATAGTGATTCAAATCCGTTCAACGTTTCTACGGATTGGTTGCCTGTTACATCTTGCACATACACAACGCAAGGAGATGCGAATACAGCTAACTGTATTACTGGTATTCTTCTAAACACAACATCGGCTACTTCATGTTATAGCCGACTGGATATCCAAATAGCGTATACTAACATTGGTTCTGTTTTCAATCCGCAACCTGTATTGAGTGCAGTTATTTTTCATTATCAAGGATATCAAGGAGTAAGTGAATATTTGTTTCAATTATTCTTTTCTTATTCTATTTTTTATTTTGTAGGCACTTTCACTAGGAACTGTTGCCCTTCTAACTGAAACTGTTACTTTTCAAGATATTTCAGCTTCACCTATTACTATACAAGGTCATATACCAACACCAAGTACACGTTTACCAGCTGATTTCTTCTATCCTTTTAGTGTTAGTCACGCAACAAAATTCAAAACATTCTCGCCCTTTTTTTATATTTTCATTAGTATTCTTTTTATTTTCGTGTAAATTACTTTTCGTGTTTATTTTAATTTTTTTAAAATATACAAAATTAATAAATTTTAGTTCTTTTCTATTGTACAATAGGTAAATTTGGTTTTGGTCTCACTTCAAACGAATGTACACATACTGCATTCCTTCTCGCCATTGGACCAATATTTCGACGTTTTTTATTAAAGATCCATAGTTTTTTCGAAACTTCAGATAAAGTCCCAAGACATATAAATGGTAATAGAAATACCACAAATGTATATAAATAAAATAAATATGGGTCAACACCAGATGCAAAGTCACTCATGTTTTCTCCACCAATTTGCCTTATAACAATAATTAATGATTGAGGAAAAACTATTGTCAATGATAAACATGATACTGATAAGAGTTGAATTGTCATCATTCGATGTTTTCGCAAATTGATTGGTTGATGAGCACGATGTTTCTGTATTAGAACTCGTGCTAATAGTCCAACACTAAATATTGTTTCAAGAAATGCACAAAAAATGCCATTTCCTAAATAATCCCATACATTCAAATAAGATATATCTTCATAACATGGAGATGACCCACATGATGGTGATGTGTAATCAAATGTATTAACACACGGTGGAAAATATATCACAAATATATAGAATCCAAAAATGTAGATTGAAATGATTATTAGAGGAAGATAATGGATGAAGAACTTTTGTTTTTGAGTTCGAAGTAACTGTTGATGAAAAATAAGAATATGCCGTTCAAATGAGCCCCATGCAAGAAATACTGATATAGCACCATAAAATCCATAATCAATCAGCCACCACATAAGACAAATAGATGGTGTCAAGGGAAATGAGTTTCTATATCCACCCAAACGATAAGCATCCATATACAATGGATTATCGAATATTTCAATACAAAGAGTAAGAAGAAGTAAAATAATAACAATATGATTATTTAATGCTGTACGTAATTTTCGATCGGATAATAAATGAAAGAGAAGAAAGACTGTGCAAGCAAGAGATGGAATTTGAAAAATGAGAAATGTCCAAAATTGTACTGGACTAGATGGAATAATATCTTCCAAGTCGTCGTCTGTGTCGTCATTAATTTCGGTAGATGAATTACTGTCGTTGAAAGTATTATTAAACTCCATTAATATATATGTTTCTTACTTCATTGAAGAAAAACTCATCCTAAATATAAATCAGTACATTATATATTCATAGATTGATTAGAGATTGCTCGTCTTAGAATAGTATATCAACCACGGGATAAAAATTCGTAATGAGGCAAATAAAAAGCAACAGAGGACAGAGGCAGTCTCTCAAGAATACTTTAATTAACGTAAAGAAATGCAAAATTCATATATCTCGCATTTGCTCTTCTGATGTATACATAATAAATAACAAGGAGGAAACTCACGTCTGTAATTTTTCTAATTTATTAAAAATGAAATATATTTATAAGAATTAGAAATAATATTTTTTTTCTTCTACATTTATAATAACTTTTAAAAGTATCATTTACATTTCTAGTCACATGCAGTTGTCACTTTTTATTTGTAATTAAGAAAAAGAATTACTGGGTTATTCTGAGACGATTTTGAACTAGTACGTCGTTGATTCAATAGTAGAAAACATATTAATCAGTCGAGTAATTTGCTTCATATATATTATTTCAAAATCTTTAGAATACCCATCGTGTTCATGAATAAAACGACATAGGCGAAATACTATTTATATATCGTTAATGCTTATTAATCCTTTTCTTAGACGTTGTTGTTGAAGAATTCTCAATAATAGGTACCAGAGAAATTGAGAGGACATAGTCTGTTAATAATCAGTATCTTTTTTTCTCTATGTTAAAAGTATTACATTTGTTTTTGACCGGAATAAAAAGAATACATACCTTGAGTTCAATTATGATAAAAAATAGAAATTATTCAACTGAAAAATTAAATTCTCCAAGATACTGTAAATTTTGTAAATAGTTTACTTTCTTTTCATCTATGAGTGCTTACTTATCAACATAATTAAATGTCTAGCATCAAAAAAACATGTGATTATTTGAAAAAACTTTTTATTTGAAAAGATTTCGAAAAATAAAATCTTTGCTGTTTATATGATTTTACCACCGTTGCAATTCACATCGATATGCTGCTTTTCGGATTTCTGCACCTTTAGTTTGTTGTTTTGATTTAACAAATAAGAATTTTGGCCAAACTTCTGGTAAACAGCTGAGACATGTAAATGGTAATAGAAATACTACAAATGTATATAAGTAAAAGAAATATGGGTCAACACCAGATGCAAAATTATTCATGTTTTCTCCACCGACTTGCCGTACAACAAAAATTAATGATTGAGGAAAGATTATTGTTAATGATAAAAATGACATTGATAAAATTTGAAATGCCATCTTTTGATGTTTGCGCCAACTTATTGGTTGACGAATACGACGTTTCTGTATTAGAACACGAACTAAAAGACCAATACTAAATACTGTTTCAAGAAATGTACAAATGATTTCATTGACAATATAATCCCATGAATTAAGAAATGATATATCCTCATAGCATGGAGATGATCCACATGATGGTGATGTATAATCAAATGTATTTACACATGGTGGAAAATATATTACAAATATATAGAATCCAAAAATGTAGATTGAAATGATTATTAAAGGAAGATAATGTATGTAGAACTTTTGTTTTTGAGTTCGAAATAACTGTTGATGAAAAATAAGAATATGACGTTCAAATGAGCCCCATGCAAGAAATACTGATATAGCACCATAGAATCCATAATCAATCAACCACCACATAAGACAAATAGATGGTGTCAAGGGAAATGAGTTTCTATATCCACCCAAACGATAAGCATCCATATATAATGGATTATCGAATATTTCAATACAAAGAGTAAGAAGAAGTAAAATAATAACAATATGGTTATGTAACGCTGTACGTAATTTTCGATCGGATAATAAATGAAAGAGGAGAAAGATTGTACAAGCAAGAGATGGAACTTGAAAAATAAGAAATGTCCAAAATTGTACTGGACTAGATGGAATTATTGGATCCAATAAAAGTTCTTGTTCAATATCATTTGTAGCATTTGATATAAAACTATTATTTATTAAGTAGGACATTTTTGTATTCGATTAAAAATAACAACAAAATCTTTTGTACTTGCACATTATAAAGCAAGTACAATGTGTACACAAAGACTAAGAAAAGGAATTCCGTTAGTAATAAAAATGAGTGTTCTATACTAATAAATAAAGTAGTTAATGTATCAACAATGCTCCGCATGATGAAATATGTATTGCGCAGAATAAATAATTTATGATTTTAGACTTTCTATAGTAGATAAATATTTAATTGATAAACTAAAAAAGTCAGAGTTCACCATTTTCTTTATATTCATATTCTTTATTTATAAAAAGTATCCATGACTTTAGGAGGATATCTGACAAATATATAAATCCTCCGTAGGTACCTGTCAATGAAGTCTCATTTCATCAGTTATTATAATTATATAGATATTTATGCAGAAATTAAAACTACAAAAAAAAAATGAAAATTATAATTAATTACAAATCATATCACTTATCTATTTCTTCAACGTGTTGGTATGTTAATATGCGTTCTTTTATAAATCATCGTATATTCTCTCGCTCTCGCATCACAATGTTCTAGTTTATACATATAGTTGTAATGATAAAATTACTCTCTCCATCATTTATTCGTCGATATCAAATTCTAACTATATTCTCTTCATTAATTATTGCTTTATTATTAATCTGTTTGGATGCATCATCATGGAGAATTATTGAAACAAATGATAAAAAACTGTTAGCTCAGTTCTATTCCCCTTTTCAATATGATTCATCACGATATTCTTCCAATACTGGAAATAAAACATTTAAACTACATGTTGGTCCATTATGGAGATGTCTTACTACAACAATCAATGGAAAACAAATATTTATCAGTCAAGAATGTACTATAAATAATGATTCATTTGATTATATTATTATTTCAATCGGTATCGGAACATTTATTTTATATACAATCAGTTCAATTTGTATTATCAGTGGATGTTTAAAATATTATATAGATATTATTCGTTTATGTATGTCATTTATACTTGAATTAGCAACATTATGGTTAATCTATGGTTTTTTTCATATCCAAAAAGTCTTAGGTCCATTATATGGTTGGGCATCGATTGGTTTTTTTATTGGAATTATCAATGTTATTATAATATGTGTACTTGAATGGGATGATTATTTTCGAGATGTTTATAAAAAAAATTGTTCTTCAATGGAAATAGATGCTAATCAAAAAGTAACTGCATGGATTAGTAATATAAGTCCTACAGAAATCGATCCCAGTTAAAATAAAAAGAGACAAAATTAAGTTAAATAGATTTTTTATTGGGCTGATAAAAATAAACTTTGTGGCAATTGTTTTGTAAGTATATCAATCTGGTCATTATATTGTCTTAATGATTGATTATGTTCACGTAAAATTTTAATTTGTTCACGTAATTTATCTAATGCTTCATCATGTAATTGTTCAGTTGTTTGAATAAATGTTGTAATTGTTTTTTGATTATTATCAAAATATTCTTGTTCTTTATTAATATTTTCTTGTTCATGAATATTTTGTTTTAAAGCAAGTTCAATTTCTTCAATTGCTTTTTGTATATGATCTTCTTCTTCTATGATTGATTCTTCATTATTTTCTACTTGATCTTGTTTTAATAAATTATCAATATGATTTGCTATTTGTTGATTTTCATCATAAAGACGACGAACAAGATCATGAACTTGTTGAGCATCATTTGTACTGGTTGTTGATGAAACTAAAGCTGATCGTGTATCAGATATTACGGAATCAAGATGTGATAATAACGATTGACATAATTCATTATTATTATTCTTATTTGATGATTCACATATATTACGTATTCGAGCCATATGATATTCAAAATCAGACATAACCTTCAAGAAAAATAGGAAATTATATTAACAAAAGAATGATCTAGAATTTACAGCTGATAATTGACCAATATGTCGATGTATATCAGTTTGTTTTCGATGTAATTCATTTACTGAATAACGTAAAATTTCAAGTGCGGCTGTATTATCATGATCAATATCTTCATGTATTGAAGTTTTCTACAAACGAAAAACTATAATAATAAAATCAAAGTATATATTCGATTCATATTTACATGTTCACTATCGATAACCATAATTTATGTATAGACAAAGAATAAAGAAAAGAAGTTATGTATGTATTGGACTAGAATCAAGAAAAGTGATAGAAGAACAGCTGATGATTCTTCGTCGTCCATTTATACAGAATAGATAAAATAAATTTATGGTATTATTTAAATTAGACGATTATATTTTTCCCGTTTATATTCGTGCTTCTTTTCTTTTTTCTATTATAATGCAATTCAGTTTATATTTGTTATTAATATTATATTTTAAAAAGTTCTATGCACATATACAACAATAAAAAATCTAGTTAATTTTCGTTTGGTTTCACTTTAGCTGCATTTGTTCGTAGTTTTTTAAGTAGATCTGTATTAGTTTTAATATAACATATTGTATCAGCATTTGATTTTAATAGTTCTGAAAAATCAAAAGAAATATATTTATATAATATAGAATATTTGAAATCAATGTACCTGGTGTTACTTTTCCAACTTGGTATTTAAAATTCCCATTTTTTAATTTCTTAATATCTTCACAGATATTTACTGTTTCTTGAGTAACAACCGTATGCTAAATAAATGAAAATAAAAATAACGTATATTTAAATAAGTATCCTACTGAAAAATCAATTTCTCGTAATCTATTTGTTTCATTTGCTTTAATACATAAGAAAACAGCAAGTGCACCATCGGAATTAATTTGATTATCAGCAATCTAGAAATAGTCTAGTGAGAATCAAATAAAAAAGAATGAGTTAGTTTTACTTTGAGAACTTGAAGTGTATCATTCACTGATAATGCTTGACCAATAGCAAAAGCATTTTGTGTATTAAGTCGATTTCCATTAATATTAAGTTCTTCTAATACAGTATTTTTCTTAATACATTCAGCCAAAATTTGTCCACCACTAGGTCCAAAACCATTCATTTCTAAATTACAACGTCTCAATCTCGTATTTTCCTACAATGAAAAAATTCATCGATTACATTATTGAATAAAATAAAAAACAACAACAACATACTGTAATTCCACCTATCATATCTATAGCACTTTGTTCACGAAAATTATTCCAACCTAAATTAATATATTCTAATGAATCGTTACCACCTACAAAAATAAATCGGATAAAATTAATATATTATCATGAAAAATCATAGTTTACTGATAAATGCACCAAGCATTTCACCACATTTTTCACCAAAACAATTATGACTTAAATCAAGTTCACGAAGTGTTGTATTTCTCTAGAAATAAAATAATCATATTATTTTTTTAGAAACAAAATAAAAGGCGAGTGAGTATTTTTTAGAATAACTTTCTAGATAAGTGTTGATGTGTCTTCATCATGCAGTGGCGGATCTAGGATTTTGGAAGGGGGGGGGGGGGCGATCGCCTCCCTAAATCCACCACTATCACCATGATAAAATCCGCCGCTTCTGTCAAAAATTATTCTAAAAAAATGAATAGTACTTACTTCAAATGCTTCAATTAATTGTGCAACATCCAATTCATTAAATTTATTTCCTATAATATTAATAATAATAAAATTCACGGATAAATAAACTTTTATAAATACCTGATAAATTAATTTTTTTTAAATTTTGATTTAATGTAAGCATTCTACATATTTCTTTTGTACCTTCACCACCACCAAGTCGATTATCAACAAGAGACTATATTATATTTAGATTAATTTTATTTTCAATAATTATAATACATACTAATTCAGTAATAAAATCATTTGATATAATTAATTTTGCAATATGTTGTGCTGCTTGTTCTTGTAAATAATTTCCATCTAAGAATAAACGTTCGACATTATAATTTGTCTAGAAATAAAGAAAAAATAAGTCAATATGTTTTAATAAAAATTCAATAATATACAGTAAGTGTTTTTGTAATTGCTCGGATATCATCGGTACTAAATTGATGATAACGTAAAACCATTTCATCTTTATTTATATGTGCCATAAAATATGAACATGGAACAAGTTTGCCTTTTTCACATAATTTACGATATTTGTCTTTACCGGAAATAGGAGTTTTTTGTTTTACAGGAGATTCTATTTTAGAAAAAAAAGATAAGTTCAATATTTCGAAAAATAAGAATTTTTAGTTTTACCTATTTCAATATCTGTATCATAACCATCATTAGATATTTTTGTATTATGTTCATCTGATATTGGATATGAAATTTCATCAGATATATTTTTATTTTCATCATCGACTGCCATAAAATCTGGTGAAATTGGTTCTTCTTCATCTTGTTGTTCAGAAATATTTTTTGATGCATTAAGAATTGATTTTTTCTTTTGAAGTTCTTCAAGAATTGTTGCATAAATATCATCTTGTTCAATTTCTGTAAGAAATGATTTTGGTATATGTGAGAAATCTGATAAATTTAATACTTCATCAATATTTTTATCTATAAGAAAATAATTAATTTTAAAATTCTATTTAATTTTTTTCTCAAATAAAAAAATACCATTAACTTCTGATATTATTTTGTGTCGTCTTAAATAAATTAATTCTTCTGGAGTTCTTTCGGTTTTTACTGGTGTGGATTGATGACTTCTTTTTGAATCAGCAACACTTGTTCTTGATCGACCACTACGAATAGCACCAGCACTGGCTCGTTTCGATGTAAAACTAGCTACTTTTGTTGCTATTGTTTTTATCGTTTGTGTTCGACCTCGAACTCCACTATTCTCAGGTGGAGTTTGCTAAATAGAAATAATAAGAATTATTATATATATATATTAGAAAAGATTCTAAATTAGAATACTTGTTGAGATTTTACAGGCATGTCTTTTTTCTTTTTTTCTTCTTGGATAAAGTTTTATGAAATATTGTTTACACTACTGTAAGTACGATTATGTTGTTTGGATGAAAGAAAGACACATACGATTGAGAACGAATGATTACTTTTTTTTCTTCTCCGGTAATTCTTCAGTGAAGAATGAAAGAAATCATTTTTTAATGGACATTCAAAATAGTTTTGTTTTGAAAAAAGAATTCAATAGTTTGAATGTCACTGAAAACTTCTTTTACATCTTTAACAAATATGTAGATTGCATTATAATTTACAAGGATTCTTTAATAAAAAAAAAGATTCATGTCTATTAATCAAATCAGATCTAATTTGCATTATAAAATTTCTTTAAACAAAGTCATCTTAATCTTTTAACCTTCATCTGAACATTGTACTTTTATTCGTTGAGAGAAATGTATGATCATTGTAATAATTATATATTTATCAATATCATTATATAATCAGAAACAAATTAATCAGAGTTAGTGGCGTAATCAGATAAAAGTTGTCGTATGGGGTGCTCAGCTTCTGTTTTTTGGCGTCTGGAGTGGAACGAGTGGTTTTCAAGCAGACGTAAACAATTAGTAAGGGGGTTCAGAGTCAGCCAGAGGCCTGTATCTCCTCCCACTCACCACCGTCTGGTTACGCGCCTAATTACTGTATTATTTATTCAAATATTATTAGCATCTTTTTAAATTTTGAATTGGTGACACAATTAAAAGAATAGTTTTTCCTCAATCCAGTATTATTACGATAAAAAGATAAAACTCAATCTGAAGTATAAAAATAAAATTCGGAAATAATCTAAAACAGTTCCGCCCGAACACTACTATTATGGTTTAGTTATTTTGTTTGACTTATACAAAGAACTATTTTATTTCTATATATATTCTATTTATATAAAAAATACAATAACAAAGAGATAAAATATTGAGTTTTGCCTTTAATTGATTCAAAAATAATTTAATATTTTCTTTTATTTTTTCAAATTTCACTTGTCAATACAATTCTTCATGAAAAATATTTCTTTTATATATTTTTAATCTTAAGTTTGAAACAAAAAAATAACATTTAATGTTTAATTGTTCCTTTCTTCTTTTTTTTCTTCATCATACGAATGTAATTTTTATATCTTTATTTTTAATAACAATAAAACAAATACAGTAAACGCATTTAAACTATTTGCTATGCATCGAATGTTGAATAACATTTCTATTTTTCTAAACTATTTCAGTCATTTTCTTTTGTTTTTTTCTTACCTTAAACATGTGATTTCTTGAATGCTAAACAATAGGTATCCAAGTGTTGTTGATAGCAATATTTTTTTATTTTTTTCACTATTATGAGAGCACAACAGAAATATACTTAAGTATTGTTGTGACGAAATATTTGCTTTTTATTTTTTTTCTTAAATAGAAAAATTATTTTGCTTGAGCATTTCACACATTTACTTTTTGGAATTGTTCTCTCTCCCTCTCTGAATAAAAGTAAGTTAAGACAATGTAATAAATCGATATAAATGAGATTTTTATATTGAAAAATTGGCAAGAAGAAAATTACTAAACATAATTGAAAATAAAGTACTAAATAATAGAGAATAATTTTAAATGTAATAAAAATGTTCTATCACGCATATCTTTTTTTTTAAAGTACTTGAATGTTTTTAATTATATATATTTTATCTTCATCATAAGAAGTAAACGTTTATATTCTATTTCAGTCAACTGTACTAAACATGACTGACGCCAATGACAATTCTCCATCTGGTACTGCATATCTTCTTCGAAGATCTAAGTAAGTTAAATAAAATGAATAAGTACATTAATCGTTTTGCTTCTCTTTTTTTCAGATCATCAGCTCTTTTAAATAATTCACAAACAAAACTTAAACGACAGCCAACAGTTGTATTGTATGTTGATGAGGTTTGTTTTGATTATCTAGTTTTGTTTTCTTCGTCAATCTATTTTCTAATATTTCAATAGAACTGTCCTCAACATGGTTGTAAAGGTAAATGTTCATGTTCAACAAATTCTATTAATAAATATGGCTCAGAAAATAATGGTTCATTCTATCAAAATAACTATGGCAATGAACAACAAACATATGATACGGATAATTTTGTTTCAACAACTATAAAACCATTCAATAATAATCCACCATTACCTGTTACTCAAAAGTATGATTATAAATTTATTTGAAATTTGTATTTTGTTTTTTGAATAAAAGAAATGTTGTTGGTAGTAATTTTCAATTTCAACCATCATCACAATCGAATGGCTGGAAAGATTTTGATGATGAACAATTAGGTTCTTTGATGATTTATCGTGATGCTCTTAAACAAAATTTAACAACACCTTATCAAGCGGGAGGTGGCTTTCCAAAGTAATAAGAATAATCGAAAGAAAAAAAATTATCTGATAAAAGAAAAATTTTTCTATTATATTTAGAGTGCGTCTTGGTCGTGCTGGAGGATTTTGGCGTCATATTAAACAAACAAATACATATTCCGGATCGAATCTTGCATTTGTCGATGGTTTCTAATCGATACTTGAAAAAATTCTAATTATTACAAATTCTAATTCTATTTAGGTACAGTTCGAGTTGATGATACATTTAAATATCCAATGCCTCGTTATGGTTACCCTCCAGCATCACAACAACAACAACAACAACAACCACAACAATTATCTGCATCATCATCATTTCAAGATTTATCATATCAACCATCAAACCCAGCAGCAAGATCAATGGATTCAATGACATGGTCAGCAACTGCTCAACTTAATCGTCGACCATCATTATCACAATATTCAAATCGATATGAACGTCATGCTAAAGATGGTTTTGCTTTTTGGCCAACTGATACAGAATATAAAAAACCACGATGTAAGCATGATTTCATTTATAACATAGAACTTTTCATATAATCAGAATGAAATAACAATATTTGAATGATTAATTTCTTTATCTGTATATTTTAGGTAAACCAATGGTAACTGGAACATATAAGACATGGCTTGGTCTAAGCGATTCTATACTTAAACTTTAAAAAATCAAGTGAAATATTAATACAAATTTATTCTTTATATCCATATTTTAATCCTTATTATATACACAATTCTTAACCTTTTCTTACTAAAAAAATTCACCGATGATTTGATAAAAATCATCTTATCAAATTTATATTTTTTTTTATACATTCAATTATAAATCTTTAATAAAATTGACATATTTATGAATATTATATAATTTTTCACAAGTATGGTATGTCATGGAATATATTCTAAAACCTCGTAAGCCTTATTTTTATGAGAATAAATATGCTGATCCTTAATCGTACTCTCTCTTTCCTTCAAAATGGGCCTTCTTTTTTTTTTTCTTCCATAAGAGCTCGCATGTCGTTTGTGGATGGAATCGACTGAGAACGGAAAATAATTTAGTAAGCATCGCTGTCGAGGCTGGCAGTAACATTACTCTACCATAGTGTCGCATATTTTATCGCTACGATATAAGCAGTAATTTTTCTTTCTTTTCTGTTGATTTTTTTTTTATGTAAGTATGTATGTAAAATATAGAAAAACACGTGCAGTCATTGATTTGATTTATGATAAAGAATAGAAATGGTTTCTATGTTATTCTATTTGCTTATTTGAATAATCCATTTTTATTTTCTTTCATCTATGAAAATATACTTATAAAAATCAACAATACAAATGAATAATTCTATTACTCGTTTTAGCTATCGATAATTTATTTCGATTATTCAACGACTTGGTTAAGTTTGTACTTATGAAAAAATAAAATAAAAATGGATGATAATATTCAAAATAACAAACGGCCAGTTGTACGTGTCTGCACATTTAATTTACGTTCCGATGAAATAGATCATGGCACACCAAATGCATGGGAAAAACGAAGACCTATTCTCAAACAATGTTTAGAAAATATGCAACCAACTATCATTGGAACACAGGAAGGTGAACCACCACAACTTAAAGATATTCTTGATGATTTAAATGAGTAAAGTACTTTATTCATGCAAACAATAAGCAACCATTATATTGATTTGTATTATAGAACTACACAATGTTGGTCATGGGTAGGTGAAGAATTTGATCATTGGCGTATAGCTAATGCAATATTCTATCGTCACGATATATTTTCACTTATTTCAACAAAAACGTTTTTTTTTAATGAACATCCATCAACACCCGGTTCTGCATGGGGTGCTAAACATTCACGCGCTGGTGTTTACGCTCATTTTCAACATAAAATCACACAACATCCATTTATTATCTATAATATTCATATCGATTATCCATCAAAAAAAGCTCGACATCATTCAATACCTGTTCTTCTTTCACAAATCAAAGAAAATAATGATCATTATGATAATGTAATCATTACCGGTGATTTCAATAATTGGCCTGAAGATGTTGAAGGTGATAAACCTATTGACGAATTGATTGTGTTAGGACAAAAAGCATCAGAAATTTTACAAATGAAAGAAGCTGGTTTTGTTGATACATATAAACATGGTGAAACACCAACATTTAATGGTTTCCGATCAGCTGGTTATGGTCCGAAAATAGATTTTATTTGGATATCATCGAATAGTGTTTACCGGGTTGAAGGTGAAACAAAAGTCGATACTTATCATGATAAAAATGGTTTTTTTCCATCGGATCATTTTCCTGTTTATGCTGATTTGATACATACATCTTAGCTGTAATATTCCATTTGAATTTCTATATTTTAAGTTAATATCACATATGTATGTGCATGATTTCATTAAATATTGAATGTGTTTTATTTTAGAAAAAAAAGAAGTTTTTCACGCTAAACAGAAGAATTATTTAAATAAATTACCTTAAAAAGTTAATAAATACACTAATTACGAGATTTTATACAATTCGTTGTTTTCTTCTACTTTAAATATATAGTGAATGATATGTCTCTTTCTATTGAATACGAATCAAAATTGTTGAAACAACAATTGCAATACACTTTGTTATTAGTTAACTAATGTAAATATAATAACTAAAACATACATAAACTCAACAAATATTATAGAATAATTTCCTCAAACATAAAAACTAGAATCGATATAAAATAACTCAGAACAAGAAACATAATCATGATATTTTTCCATAAACATTTCTATATTAGAATTTTATTATAAATTATTATTTTGAGTACATATGTTTTGGTGTGTGTGTGCATAAGAGAAAAAAATCAGTCATATTATGACTGCATAAAACATATAGAAAGAAATGCAAAAGAAAAACAAAAAGTAACATTTTATCTTCGTCCAGTTGTTGCTCTGCCAAGAATAAGTCTAGCCGATAATGGTGACATTCGTTCAATTACATGTCGGATAGCTGATACATCTTGATGAAGACGATTAACAGCTAATTGTAAATCAGTAACACGTTCATTTAAATTTTGTGCAAATGGTTGAATTTGAGTGTCAGAATGTGCTTCAGTTGTTGATGGTATATCTATTTGTTGTTGTTGTTGTAATTGAGGACGAGATGGTAAACTTACAACTGACCGACGACTTGCAGTTGTACTATCTGTTAATCCGTGTCCTGCTCGAAGAGGACCAGAAGGAATTCGATCAGTTTGTCCAGCAAGTGTATCTTCTAATAATTCTCTTAATCGAGTTAATTCAACAAATATATTTGCTGTTGATTCATTTGCTCCAAATATAGGTGGTGTTTGAGGTATATCAAATTGTCCTCCATTTGGACTTGAAGGTGGAGATTTCATTGATGTTGATCTATCTAGTTTAATTTTTTTTCCATTAATTTCAGATGAACTTAATGATTTTTGTGTAGTCATTGTTGTTGTTGGTTGTAGTTTTATTAGTGTTGTATCAATATCACTTAATTTTTGTTGTACTTGAATACGAAATGTATCAAATTGTATATTATGTTTCTCAATAGTTTGTCGAAAATTCATAAATGCTTTTGCTTGTTGTTCTTCACGTGTTTGTCCAAATGCATCGAAATTAATTTCTTTCCAATTTAATTGTAATGGTGCACATTGTCGATGAACTATTTCTTGTAATTGTAAACGTCTTCGAACAGATAAACGCCATTCATAATTTAAAATAACTTCAATACGTTCAAGAAGAAAACGTGCTTCAACTGTTGAAAATGCTTCGGTTTGTAAAGCATTTGATATAAGACCAATAAAAATATTTATAGATAATATGGCTGTAAATAATAGATATGTACCACAAACAAATGCAGAAAAATATCGATCAATTAAATTAAATTCTTCGATCGGAACTAAGAAAAACAGAAAAGTTATTAGAATTAAAAAATTTCGTTTTATTTTTTTCTTCTTACTATTATCAACTAATGCAATACGAAAAATAGAAAAAAGTAATGCATAAAAATCTTCAAAGCCATCTTGTTCAACTACACGACAAGAATTTGTTGCATTATAACAAAAATCATTCATATTAGATGATGTTCCATTAAACATATATCGAGTTCGAGTCTCAGAGTTATCACCAACTAATGGTTGACCTTCAACTATAGGACAATAAAGTAATGCATCTTCACACAGTTTAGGATTTTGTTCATAATCAGAATGAGGAATTTGTCGACCACCAAATACAAAAAAGAAAACTAATGCATAGGGTGCAAGAAGAAAGATAAATACGAATAGAAAACGTATTATATCATCAAACATCATACGAACCTAAACAAAAAAAAGTCAAAAGCTATGTTAAATGCAGATTTTTCTTTTTCTGTACTTACCATAATAAGTAATTCTCCTAATTTGATTTCAACGAATTTTGATCGTAATGTTTTCAATGTTATAGATATTGTTCGAAAAAAGACCATAAATCGAAACCAAATAGACAAAACTGTTACTGATGCAACATACATATGAATACGTGCACGTACTACTGTATGAGATGCAACATCAACAAAATGTGTTATTGTTGTTATTAAACAAAACATAAAAATAATCCAATCAAATAAATTATTTAATGAATAATACATATAATAGGATTTGAAACGTGTTTTTGTACTAGCTTTAATACGTTGAAAAAATCGAACAAATCTTGATGGAGTTTTATCAATAGTTGATGATACATTAGGAGCAGATTTCTTTTTTGAATTAGTAAGAAGAGTATTTGATGGATCAGTTGAATTTAGTGGAGCATCAATAGGTTGTTGTTGATTTGGTAATGGTTCAATAGGTTTACCTTTAATTACAGTTGGTAATGTTGGTGGTAATGGATGATGTTGTGAATGATGTGAACGCATTGGTGTTAAACTAATATTTGATGATAAATTTGGTGCTATTGTTTCATTAATTGTACTATGTTCGATATTTGCAATATCATTATCAGTTTTAATTATACTTTCAGTTTTTCCAAATGGAGCATTTGATGATTGTATAGTTGTATTTGGTTTATATTTATTTTTTGACATTAAATCTAATCGATTTTGTGTTCGTTCACTTTCCCAAATAACATAATCTTCATAACGTTTTCTTGCATATGATATATCAAACATTTCTCGAACGATTTCCCATAATAAAAATCCAATACTAATTGCCCATAATATAACACGCCAAATATCTTGAGGAAAACGATAAACATAACGAACTGGAAATGGAGTAATTAATGAAATACATGTCCATGAAATAAGAAATAAAGTTTCAAATAATAAACCAAGATAAAAATGTTTTGCAGCATAATTATCCCATTTCCATTTAATAAGACCTTTAATAAGTGGATGAGTAACTAAATCAAGACGTTCATGATAATAAATTGCTTCTAATGGTGTTATTGCACGATATTGTGTACCATCAGGTCGAAATTTTGTTGCTGTAATTGATGGTCGTGAACTATAGGGTGGATGTGTTGTTGGTCCGGGTGCATTTAAAAGAGATGATCCAGTTGGAGTTGGAATAGGATTAGCACTTGCAGATAAGCCTGATGATTTAAATCCTACTATTGGTATTGTCGATGGATTAGTACTTGTTTGTACAATTGGAAGTGCTACAGATGGATCACGAGAATGACTTTTTGGTATTTGCTATAAAAAAAAAGTTAATTATATGTTAATAAAAATCAAGGAGAAAGTTATAGCTAACCTTATGAGTATCTGCAGTATGTATCAACTGACTCAATAGACTTGATGATTCACTTAAATCAGTTTTATCAAATTCTTCCCTAGAAAAAAATATTTTTCATATATAAATAATATTTATATAATATCTTACCATGGTTCAATATGATCAAGATAAAGATGAATAGCTTTTTGTACTTCATTAACAACAATTAATGAATCCATAATATCAAGTGCAATTGTACTTGATTCATCACTGAATAATAAAGCTAAAAATACTTGCATACTATTATCCAATGATTTATATAAGCAAACATTGCATTTAGCACATGGTCGTGTCACTTGTCCTGCTGATGATTCAGTAAAACCTGTTTGATTACAATTAAAACATCGTCGTCTTGCTTGTGTAACACCAGTTGGCGAAACACCACAATGACCATCACGTAATGAATGTGATAGATGTTCATAGGATTCTTTCCATTTAGAATTAATTAATTTAATAATAGCATAATGTTTAAATTCATTAGCTAATTCTAATGGAGTTTTATTATCATTATTTTTTGTTAACATCATATTTGCCCAAAACCAAAATTTAACACGAGATAAATTAAGAAAACATGTAAGAGCATTTGGAGTATCTTCACGAGCTAGAATAAATTATACTGGTGCAAAAGAAAGATCGTGTATTCTTATCAACTCTCCGAACTATCTGTAAGTCATTATGATGGTAAACGAAGTAAACTAGATGACATGCATTACAAAGTTTCGAATATTGTCTAACGTCTCGGTATAGAATATTTAATCTGAATTGTATTCAATGATTTTTACTACAAAATTAACGAGAGAAGGGTCAGTGAACGATGAGCACGAGAACTTTAACCACATGAGTGTTTAAGTCCATAATATCGACGAAAACAAAGAAAGTCAAGGCAAATATGAATTGACATGGATACGGGAATCTATTGATGTCATTTTTCCGGGCCAGCGCTCTCAACCATACTCAGATGCTTGTGTGCCTAAATATCCTTGTACTCATCGTTTCCCTTTATGCTAACATACTTGTAATTCAGAGACATTCTTTCCGGAATCCCGAAAACTTTGTAAGCAAGCTTGTCTGATTGAGGTCTTGGTGTGGACTACGTCTCAGGCCTAAATTTGAAACTTTGATTTTACCGCACCGATACGACCCTACAGGAAAAATACAATAAATAGTCGATATCTCAGTCAAACACCAACTTGGACACATATCCTTTTAGGCATTTTCTAGTCTATTCATTCCGTACTTGTGGGCAAAATTTCAGCTCAAAAGCTTTCTGATACCTCGGGTAGTTCCCTCGTTAGATTTTATTTTCCTATAGATATTAAAAATATTATTTTACCTGCAATATGAAGTAAACTATCTCCATAAGTTAAACTATTTTCTGATAAATATGTTAATAATTCATTATCCGATATAAATGAAAGCAATGTTTCAAGACAAACTAAATTATTGAAATTTCTTCTCATATAAATATGTATAATCATATCACCGTAATTTGATGAACGTACACGTAAACAATTACGATCTTTTTCAATTAATAATTTAACCATTTCATAATTATTCATTTTCATTGCCATTTTTAAATCAGAAAATTGTACACGAATATTTTCTTGACTAAGTAAATATTGACTAATTTCATCATGATTATATAATATTGCTAGGCCAAGTGGTGATTGACTATCAGCATTCAGCTGATTTATATCAATATGCGATGATTTTATTAATGTACTTACTAATTCCAGATTACCTAAAAAACAAAAATAATTTATTTTTATTAGTAATCATTGCATACCTTTTTCAGTCACTAAATGAAGTACAGTATTGTTTCTTGAATCATTGGCATTTTCATCTGCACCATGTCGAATTAAATATCTTGCTAATGAACCACTAGTATTTTCAGCACATTCATGTAATGGTGTACGTCCTTGTCGATCTACTAAATTAATGTCTTCAATTTTCATTTTGTTAATTAAAATATTAACAACATTAGGTTTTTCATGTGCACAAGCTAAATGTAATGGTATTTTGCCCATTTTATTAACTGGAATTACATCAATATCACGTTTCATTAATAATCTACACATTTTTACATTATCATTAATTGCAATTAAATGAAGCGGTGTATTTCCTTCTTTATTTATTAAACTTAAATCGGCTTTATGTTGTATAAGATATGTTGCAAATTGATCATTATTACATAAAATAGCATCATGTAATGGTGTTTGTCCATCACGATTTTGTGCGTTTAATGATTGTGGATTTGATTGTAAAACTTTCTCATAAATACTTAGTTGATCAAGATATTTACAATAATGTAATGCTGTATTTGATAATGAATCAACTATATGTATATTTGTTACTTCAATATGACGAAGAAAAACTGCAATTAATTCAAAATTTTTCTGTTCAAGTGCTTCAAGAAATGGTGTACGTCCAAGACGATTCTGTCGATTGAAATCTGCTGATGCTTGAATTAATTTTTCAACATATTTATCATAATCAATATCTTTTTTATTAACTAAATAATGTAGAAATGTATTTCCACGTTCATCACATGCATCGATATCAAGTGAACGTTCAACAAGTAATTCAATACCATATATACTTGGAAAATCACATAATAATGGTGAACGTGGTAATTGAGAAAAATAACGTTTCCAATTAAAATTTGATGTTAATTCAAATAATGCTTTTAAACACATATCATATTGATATTTAACTAATATACTAACAGGTGTTTCATGAGGATTTAAACGTGTACCTTTTTGAAAATCAGCATCTGTTTCAAGTAAAGCTTTTAATGCATCAATATTATCTTCATAACAACATATTTGTAATGGTGTACAACCATCTTCATCATATACATTCACACGTGCTTTATAAGTTTTTACCAAAAGACGTATTAAAACACTATCATTTTGTCGTGCTGCAATATGAAGAAGTTGAGTTTGACTTGGATATCCTATTTAGGATAAAATAAAAAAATAAATAAATCAAATAAACAAAGAAATATTTTACAAACCGTTATATGTATCCCATGTTGGTAAATTAACATCAATCATTACTTTAAGTAAATATATAACTAAATCAGTATTATGAGTTGCTAATGCATAATGTGCTAGAATAATAAAAATAAAAATTGAAATAATTTTTTTGTTGAGATTTTCTATTCCAAAGTCGCACAGCGGGGGCGGCTCGGAAATTTCGAATACTATCGGTGGCGTAGCGGCTGCTCAGTCGCACGGCTTACACCTCTATATATATATATTGCTTAAATTACTTGAACTAACAGAATTTACTCCAATTTTATATCCCGTGTAATAAAATACAAGAGAGAATTTGATGTAATATTGATTAAAAAATTGAATTAAGTTTTAATACATGAAAAATCATACCTGCTGTCCATCCATAATCATTTTGTCTATTTGGATCACAACCCTTTTTTATGAAATATTCCACAATATTAAGAGATTCTTGTGAATGTTGTTCTGCTCGTGCAAGTAAATGTATAGCTGTATTTCCTTCTTCTGTAACAGCATTTAATTGTGCTCCTTCACGTTCATGTCCTTGTATGACGTCTAGTTGTGGAAATGGTTCAGATAAAATATAACTTAATAATGCTTTATTTGCTTCTGCTGATGAAAAAGCAGGATCAGGTGTAGTTGCTCTTCCAAATAAAGTCTTTTTTGCATCAGTTAATTTTGCTAATAATGAATGTGTATTTCTTGGTGATGGTGCTATTAAATTTGATATTAACTGGCTTGTTGTTGTATCACGACGATTAGTTTTATTACTATCATCATCATCATTATTATTACCTAATGCTGCAGATTGTAATGATGAATGTGATGAACCATCAGGTGCAGTTATTGTTGTTGTTACTAATGGATTATCTGTTATTGTAATTTGTAATTCAGGTGGTAAAAGATTTTGATTTGTTGCTGGAGCATTATTATTATTATTCTCATTATTTGATGGATGAATTGAATGCCTAAATTTAGATTTTATTTTTTGTCAGGTGATACAACATTAAAATATTAAAAATCATATTCGTATATACATATAAGTTTAAACGAAGAGAAAACCATAAAAATATATTTTAGTCATTTACTTCTTATACTTACATGTTTTATTCTGTTTATCACTTGTATGTGATTGTTTTTCTATTATTTTGTAAATGAAAGAGAAACAATAGTAGAATCTATTCTCTTCTTCCTCTTCTAATTTCTATCTGTTTGATATCGATGATTAACTCAATCATTACTATAAACCATATGAAACAATTCAATGTTCTTCAATTGACGAACAACAAATGAAGCAATTCTTTTGATGATCAAGAAATATTTTGTTTAAGACAAATCAACAGATAATGAGTTCTTGATACAAATAAATCGAAAAAAATCTTCCCATATGTATCAAGTTAGATCAATTGGTTGAATGTCTTTTTATCTATACTTGACTAATGTACTTAAAGAAAAATATATATGTCTGATGAAAAGATGTATACAATCAAATCACTAACAACAAAGAAAAAAAAATAAAACAGGCAAAGGAAAATTATTTTCAATAGACTATCCTGAAAAACATTATGTACAAGGTTATACTAAACAGTACATTAAGTATTCTAATCTAATATTTCAATCAATATTAAGTATAATAAATCATTATCAATAGGTTATTATATCTTACAGGTGAATTTATGTATATTTTCTCAAAATTAACGTCTTTTCGTTTTTATATCATTAATATATTGTTGTTTATGAAATAAAAATGAAGATGTTATATCTACCGGCGATGTCGTAATGAACGTCGAGGCATTTTGATTAAGTCGATTGATTTTTGGTGTCTTTTGTTGTCTGAAAGATAAATAAGTGGTTAATGGGTCAACTATAGCCTGTGATAGATGATATTTGATGACAAGAAAAATAGACTGCTGTTCTCATAGTAATATCAAACGTAAAACAAAGACGAAAGAGAGAGAGAGAAGAAAAAAAATTCATTTCTTTCTCTAATCTGAAATACAGTCTTATCCAAATATTATTTCATTCTCATTAAAGATCGATGTTTTTTTTTGTTTTTGTCAATATCATTTATTCTAAGATATATATATCAATAACTTTAGTCTATACTAATTATTGATTTGAAAAAATATTAGTGGATATATATATGTGAGATTTGACTTTTTCAAATAATAACTGAAAAAAGAAACCCATTTAAAATGTCTTACACAATAGAAAAGAAATGACTAAGTGAGAAGAAGAAGAAGAAAAAGAAATGAATAGAAGTATCATTTGGTTTCAATTTTCATTACTTCTCTTTTCTTCATTCAATTTAGATGTTCTTTATAAGTGCGTTTCTACAACAAATCTTTTCTTCGTTTTTTCTTTGTTGCTTTTCGTACAAATAAAAACTGATATATCAAAGAACAAAAATATTTTTCATTATGTTTTCTTTCCAAATAAAACATATTTAACGATGTCAATATAATCTTCAAAAACAAGAAAAAAAAATCTTTATCTTGTCATGTAAATCAATAATACTAAAATTTAATCTTATAATAGCTGCTATTTTAAAATACATTTAACATGTGTGTGTGTGTGTTTATTATTCGTATTATATAAATGTAAAAGTACAAAATATTTATTATATGGTTAATTAATAATAGATTATTCATAATCACTTACAAATGAAGAATACGTGATACAAATGATTGTCTTCTTGAGCGGGACATAATGTGATAATATTTGACTTTTGCTGTTGTTGTTGTTTTTTTTTTATTATTTAATATAAAAATGATGAGAAAATCGTTCTTGACAGAAATCAAAAAAAAGAAAGAATATAATATGAACGAATAAAACGTATATATATATTAATCTGTGCTATTATATCAGAGTAATAAGAAGGTGACAAGCATTCAAGCATAGACAATATTTATATGTATATCCATATGCAGATGAATATGTATAAAGGAAAAAAAAAAGAAAAGAAAGTCAATTTGGCGTATCACACTGGTTAATATAAATAGAATGTATAACAGCAACTATATGAATCGAACCTGTGTACTCATCTATCCTTTTTCTAGTTTATACTTGTCATTTTTCGAAAAACCTTGATGTTCAATTAATTCAATGTGTGAAAGGGATGATTTTAAACTATAAATATATATATATGATTATTTTAATGATTTATGATAGGATCGAATCATTTCATTTTATTTTACTTTTTTTAAATATTCAATAGAAACTAATAAATTTTTAATTGATATATATGTATTGAAGATAAATGACTTAAATCAATTTCTATTTAAAAATAAATCTGTGTTTTTTTCTTAGTCTATAATTTGAATGATTATGAATATATAGTCATGTAGCTTTGTAATGCGATAATCATTAATAAACGTCAATAAGAAAATGCACTGTCTTTTTTTTTCTCCTTGCTATCGATATAACAATATAAATCTTTATGACATATATTATTTATTCTGTATCAATTGTTAAATATACTAACTACAAATAAATATAAATCAAAAGTTATATAATAAAATACCTAGTAAGTTAAAACCTTGTCAATTGATATTCATAATGTCATAACTTTCAAAATAATTACTAATAGTTATATAAAATGATGTAAAAGCTATGTTTTTATTACTATCGTTACTTTTATTGAAGAATGATTTATTTTTATTGATAACGGTCTGGATTTTAAGAAAGACAATTGAGAAATATTTAAATAAATGAAATTGTTTTTAGCGATGGTGGCGTACTATTAGCATTGCATTAGTTAAGTCTTAATTCTAATACTTAAGACTCTTTCTAGTCGAGTTCTCGTTGCATTACCTGTAGTAGAAAGTCGTATGTTCATATGAGACCTAAATTATTATACCTGTATAAATATTTGAAGAGAACATATATTTTGCGAGCTGATCGGTAGTGTAAAAAGAAATTGCATTGTAAGAGGTAGAGAGCGAGTGTCATATGGAACTTCACATGTTGATGATTAGTATCGAACTGAATAAGTTATCATCAATAAAAAACAGAAAATGTTAATTTCTTGATTATGATCATAGAGTTTTTTTTCGACTACATCCTCCCTAATACTAACGCCAAGAGTTTTAAGTATTCGAATTAAGTCTTAACTATAATGCTAATGCACCACACCTAAATTGTTTTTTTTATTTTGTGAACTAAATTATAAAGTTTCATTTAAACATTTAATAATTGTTTCATTATCAATACCACTTCCACTTAGAATTGCCACAACTTTTAATTTTTCATTATTGTTATCTTTTCGTCTTAATCCAGCTTTTCCATTTTGTACATAATTTAAATAATACCATAATCCAGCAGCTATCGGCGTTGCACTAGCACCTTCACATATAATATGATTTCGTTCGATTAATATTTTCAATGCTCTAGCTGTTTCTTTTAATGTAACAACAATAGAATGATCAACACAGGTTTTAACTAAAGGCCACATTTCATCTAAAACACTTGAACTACCAATACCATCAACCCACGATTTTTCCATCGCAATTTTAGTTACTTCACCATTATTAAATGCAGCATGAAGAGGTGCTGCTGTTTCGATTTCACAAGCGAATACATCAATGGATGGTTTTATATGTTTGGCTACAGAAGCAATGCCCGTAATCAAAGCGCCGCCTCCATAAGGAACTAAATATAAATAACTAAAAGTAATTATAAAATTATCAACCGGCAAAAATGAATATCTTATTTCTGTTAATATCATTCTGTACATTTTCTTCTAGAGAATTTTGGTCGATCATCTAAATTAATTTACCTAGTATTGCATCACAATCAGGTAATTCATCTAATATTTCTAATGCAATAGTACCATTTCCTGCAATTATGTGTCGATTACATACTGGATGAATAAAATATCCATCTAATATTGGGCATTGATGAGTAACAATAGTATGCCACCATTGTTCGAAAGTACATTTAGTAATTTGTCCTCCTAATCGTTCAATTGCTTGTAATTTAACTTCATTTGCTGTATCTGGTACTAAAACTTGACATTTAATATTTTCTTTTCGAGCAATCCAAGCTAAACCTTGTGCCATATTACCAGCTGATGCTGTTATTATTCCATTTCGTTTTTGTTCTATAGGTAAATTTTGAACAACATTTACAGCAGGACGTAGTTTAAATGATGATATCGGTTGGAATTGTTCACATTTTAAATATATTTCTATTCCAGGAATTTCATAATTTAATTTAAGAAGTGGAGTTTTATTTGTAATACCACGTAAATGAGCTTGAGCTGCATAAACTTCATCAATTGATGGAATAGAAAGAGAAGAAGACATTTGTTATTAACAAAAAATTGGCGAAATAAATTGTTCGTGATAGTGTAATGATTATATTCAAAGTAAAATTTGGTCTTTTTCTTTTCTTTTCTTTTTATAAAGAACATCAATGCATATATATATATATATATATCTTATCTATTCTCTATTCTTATTCAAACTGCTTATTAACAAAGCAAATAACCTATATATCATACAGTCATATAACTAATCTATATATTCTTTTGAGAATTAAACACCTATAACGATATTCTTGTCTTTTTCGAATACAAAGTTTTGTATCGATGTTGATCAGTAATGCTTAACTGATGAAGTCTGTATTTTTAATGGAAGAAACAGGATATAGATTATTTTTTTCTAATTTCTTTACTATTTAAAATATTGCTTGTAACTGACGTAGAAAACAAAAGAATTCATCTACTATAATCAATTTCTCAATTATCTTACAATATTAGTTTCAGAACGATTATATTTGAACGCGTTGTTTAGAGTTTTATTCATTATTTTTAATATCAGTATTCTTAGTAAACAACTCATTGATGCTAAATCTTGCATGAACTTGCTATAGTTTTGTTGTTCTCTTTATGTAATCGACTGAGTATTTTGACTTTCATTCAATATTTAATATGATATTTCATTAAATTTCAATTTGTGCCTATATATGTACGGTGTTATGTAATTAATTCTGAATAAGCATACGTCAAAGTGGCAGTGGCACAATAATCTTTAGTTTAAACGAAGTCTTACTATGTAACTTGATTCTTACTTAAAAATCTTTATTCTAGATCTATGTTCAAGAATAAGAAAAACTGTTTAATATTTGCAATAGATGTCGTTATAGGAATATATGCATACAGTACGTTTTTCATCGATAATCTAATTGGTTCTGAAGAATCATTCAATTGTATACTTCTATCTAATGCAATGTAATGTGTAGATTTCTAATCAAGTTTTATCCAAATTTCATCGTTCTGATTGATTCTTAAAATGGCATTTTTACTTCGTCTTCTTCGTCTTCGTTACTTACTCTTTGGTACAGCTGTTGGTGGTGGTTATGCTGCACGTAAAGTAAAAGATAATCATCTTTCTTTCTATCGATAAAACTAATTTGAAGTTTATATATCTATAGAAATATCAAGAAATACAAGATGCTTTACCTGATTTATCATGGATGAAAGAATATATGCCAGAAGAAACTGTTAATGCTTTAAGTAAACATTTAGCAGATTTAGCTAATTCAGTTTCATTACCTGATACAGTAAAAGGAGAAAAAAAACGTTTAATTTCTTCAATTAAATATGTTCTGATATTTTTATAGACTAATTTACAAGATCGTGTAAGAGAATTACAAGAAAAATTTGCGAATTTTCTTTCCACATCAAGTCAAAATCAAACATCTGATGGTGAAAATATTAATGCAGAAGAACAAAAATCATCAGGTAATAAGAATCATTGAACTTGTTTAATAAAAAAATTATTTTGATTTTAGATGGTCTTTTTACTTGGAATAAATCATACAAAAATGTTCAATTAACAAGTGAAGAACAAGACAAATTGAATAAAGTTTGTTTTTTATTAAATTTTTTATTAATCATAAATTTTAAATAGGCAGTTCAATTGAAAGAACATGAACGTCAAGAAAAGATTCATCAAGAAATGATGTCGATACAAATAAAATATCAACGTGAAATAGATCGATTAGAAAAAGAAATCAAAGCCATGAAAAAACAAATTTTATTAAGACGAGACAGAAATTCTGGTGGAAAACAACGAAAAATTAAAGTTCGTTGAATTGATATTTACTTAATAATTTTATATGAGTTTTATTTTGTTTTCTTATAGAGATCACTTATTGACATGTATAGTGAAGTTTTAGATGAATTAAATGATTATGATACAAATTATAATATTCAAGATCATCTACCTCGAGTAAATATTTTTATATATTATCAAAATAAACGAGAAAAAATTGAGGTTTATTGATTTAACTTATCTTTATGACTTGAAGTCGAAATTCATTCTATATACCAATAATACAAAGATTTCAATTATGTATTAGAAACATTTAAATTAACCTTATTCAGTACCATTAGGTTCAATATAGATGGACATTATAATTGTTCATACAGATTTCCTTAGCAGAATCCTACTGGGAGTATGCTCTCCCTAAGGTATAGCTCGTAACCTCCTTGGGGTACACAAGATTCTTCACTACGTCAAGGTAACAGTCCATGAAGGAGATTTTGCGAGATATCGCACGACAATTGATGAATAACTTTAAAAGAGTATATTTTCAATTTGAACCTATAAAAATTTCTACAAAATAAGAATGAAGTAAATATATATTTATAATTACATCATTTCTCTTCATCATTTCCAATATTCCGTATCAAATATAGTGGGTCCATATTTGTACCGAACACTTGCGAGAGTGTTTGTTTTTTATGTAGTATTTTTTATCGACATACATGATTTAGACTTTTCACGATAATTCTAATGCGAAATTTTATAATCTAGAATTTTAATTATAATAAAAACACTATTATTTTTTAAAAATAATGCATATATATGCCAGGGATATTTTACAACAATATTATCTTCACTAGAAGAAAACAAGAGTACTATTGTAATAAGTTTGATAAAGATTCACAAGATTTTTGATAAGAAAATGTATTTTTTTGTCGCTAAAATAAATCCTTATTTTAGGTTATTGTAATTGGTGATCAAAGTTCAGGTAAAACAAGTGTACTTGAAATGATAACACAAGCACGAATATTTCCTCGGTTTGTTACTTAAATTTTGTTTGTTTTAAATATATATTTTTTTCATTTTCTATTCATTAGAGGTGCTGGTGAAATGATGACACGTAGTCCGGTGAAAGTTACATTAAGCGAAGGTCCTTATCATATTGCAACATTTAAAGATAGTCCTAAAGAATATGATTTAACAAAAGAAGCAGATGTATATATAGAAAATTATTGAAAGATATAGAAGAAAAATAAATTCATTTGTAATTTAGTTAGCTTCACTTCGAAAAGAAATTGAACTTCGAATGCGTGGTTCAGTTAAAGATGGACAAACAATTAGTAGTGAAGTCATTTCATTATCAGTCAAAGGTCCAGGTCTTCAACGTATGGTATTAGTTGATTTACCTGGAATTATTAGTGTAAATTATTCATAAAATATTTTTCTAAGTAAAATAAGTTTTTGTGTTTTTTTTAATTTCTAGACGGAAACAATTGGTATGGCATCGGATACAAAAAATTCTATAACTCGTTTAGCTAATAATTATATGTCAAATCCAAATGCGATTATTCTTTGTATTCAAGGTAAATATTCTGTAATTTATATTAAAATATTCTATGCATGCTTTTAGATGGAAGTGTTGATGCTGAACGTAGTAATGTAACAGAACTTGTATCTAAAATGGATCCACATGGTAAAAGAACTATATTTGTTTTAACAAAAGTTGATATGGCTGAAGCAAATTTACATGATACTGATCGAGTTAGTACAAATATAATAAATGATATATGTATCAAAATACATTATTTTTAGATTCAAAAAATTCTTGATGGAAAACTATTTCCAATGAAAGCTTTAGGCTATTTTGCTGTTGTTACTGGCAAAGGTTAAATATTTATAAAAATCTATATACTGAATAATAAAATAATTTTTTTGTAGGAAATGCGGATGATCCAATAGATTTAATACAAAAGTATGAAGAAGATTTTTTTCGTAATTCAAAATTATTTGGGTAAGAATAACTAATTGTTTTATTTGTTCTTATATTGAAATTTTTCTGTTAAAGTGATGGCGTTTTTAAAGCTAATCAGACTACAACACGTAATTTAAGTTTTGCTGTTAGTGATTGTTTTTGGAAAATGGTTAAAGAAAGTGTTGAACAACAAGCTGATACATTTAAAGCATCAAGATTTAATTTAGAAACTGAATGGAAAAATAGTTTTACAAAAATGCGTGAACAAGATCGAGTTTGTTGAATAAAATCTATATTTTTTGTTTTTCTATCTTTTGATAATTAGGATGAATTATTTGAAAAAGCTCGTGGTGAAATTCTTGATGAAGTTGTGAATCTTAGTTTAATACCAAGTCAACAATGGTATTAAAATTTGAGTTTTTTCTTTCAAAACAAAATAATACTTTTTTTAGGGAAGATAATTTAACGAAATATTTATGGTCACAAATGTCTAATTTTATTTTTGATGATGTATTTTTAACAGCTGCACAAGCTGAATCAGTCGGGTAAATATTCTAATCGAAATCTATCAATGTATATAATTGTTGCTTTTGTTTCCTAGTGGTTTTAATACAACAGTTGATGTTAAACTACAACAATGGGCTGAAAAAGAATTACCACGTCAATGTGTTAATATTGGTCATGATGTTTTACTTGATGAATTTCAAGGTTTAATTGAACGTGAACAAAAAAGTCGTTCATATGATCCAATTACTAATGATTTAAAAATGCAAGTTGTTCAAGCATGTCGTACAAGACATCAATGGGATACAAAAGCACTTGATTCACTTGTATATATAATTAAAAAAATCATTTATTTATTTTATTTAATTATATATTTTTCTAGAGAGTTATTCAAACTCAAGCATTACAAGATCGTAATGTACCTGATAAACAACAATGGGAAACAGCAGCAAAATTTATGGAAAATGTTATACGAAAAGAATTAGAACAACAAGAATCGGAATTGAATTCAAATATAAATCCAAGTTCATGGAGTAAATTATTTACTTTTCAAGGATCAACAATAGAAGAAAAAAATCGACAACAATGTGTTAAAGAATTACAAAAACTTTTACTTAATAGACAACAGTTAGATAAAACGACAAAACATAATTATACGGTATGTTTTATCTGGATAGCAATGTCATCATTTGTCTGATAAAAATTCTATCTCTCTTTTTAGTTTCGTTCGATTCTTGATTATGATGAATTGACAACTGTAAAGAAAAATCTTCAAGCACAAAAAGTCGATGTATCAAATGATTTTGTATATAAAGAAACAAGCTTCATTTGATTATTATTATCTATATTTTTTATTGATAGATAAGTGAACTATGGCAACGTGTATATAAAATTCATTTTCTTAAACGAAATTTATCCACATGTCTTGATTGTCGTCGATTTTTTTATTATTATCAAAAGGGTTTGTCCGATCAAGGTGTAAGTATAATAATTATAAGTAATAATAAAAATTGTTTAATTTGAAAATTTAATTTAGCTTGATTGTCATGAAGTTGTATTTTTTTGGCGTTTAAAACGTATGATTGAAATAACCAGTAATGCTATTCGACAACAAATATCAAATATTGAAAGTAAATATTTAGTTTAACTTTCTTTTATTTTATTATATTTTTGTTTTTTTTTAAGCTCGTCGACTTGAACGAGAAGTAAAAGAAATTTTAGATGATTTTAATACTGATGAAACATTAAAAGCAAATCTTCTAAAAGGAAAACGTGTTGATTTAGCGGAAGAACTTAGTAAGACTATATTATTCAATTGAATTTTCATATTAATAATTATTTATTTTAGAACGTGTTCGACAAGTTCAAGAAAAACTAGAAGAATTCATTGTAGCATTAAATACAGAAAAATAATATTCGGTCTCTTCTTTCTCTCGTCAAAATCATCTACCACTAACATTTGTTAATAATTACATATAAACTTTTCTCACAGTATTGTTTAGAAAAGAATACTATATATATTTATATTCTCGTGCATTTTTTGTTTCACTTTAGAAAATTATTATTTTTATATGATAAAACAAAAAAATAGAAACTTATTGTATTGATTAAATTAAACTAGGATGATAAAAAATACGTATAACATTCTCCATTAATTGAAAATAATTTCAAAAGCTCAATCTTTTGGGTTTCGCCAGTGTCATTATATGATTACATATGTGTCAGAATAGCTTCGGCAGGGGCGTAGCTAGGGGAGGGGGTGTGTGCAAAGGGTGCACGTGTACACCCCTTGAGAAAAAAGTACCTGTAGTGAGTACGGGGAATTTTCTTGCAGCTGTGCACACTACTTGGTAACTCGGGCATATCCCTGGCTCCTATTAACTATATTGAGGGATCTAAACTATAATATGTTAATTCTAGGGATGCAACGGTGACGGTTAGGCATCGGTGACCGGTCTGAACCGGTAACCGTTTCACTGATGACCAGTCTCAATCGGTAAACGTTTCATCTTGAGGGCGTGAGTGTGAGAGTAGGAGTCTGTGTGAGGTGAACGTTAGTGATAGATGAAATAAATACCCACACCTACACTCTCAAGATGGAACGTTTACCGGTTCAGATCATCACCGTTGCATCCATAGTTAATTCTGATAATATTAAGTTAATTTGTCACATGTATTTTATACTAATCTTGTGTAATCACAGTTGGCAAAAATTCACTAAACTTGCGCCAGATCGCGCCTAAACTTTCGTCAATTGACGAAGAGACAGTAGGCCAATCTTTTTCTACCGTAACTATAGATTAGTTCAGCATAGTGACAATTTCATGTATTAGACATAATGCATTCATCGCACGAATGATTCGAGAGTAATTAATCGATCATGATAAAATCATAGTTGTTTTCATTTTCGATCTATTTTTAGTATTTCATTGCAAACATGATAAATCATTGTATACATTATTTTCTAAATCAATTGAATCTGTTTTCTTTCTATTTACTGTTACATATAGAAAAACAAACTCGAGACAAAAAAGAAACAAAAAATAAAAGGAAAAAAAAATACATAATCTAAGATTTAGTTGATCCACCACTGTTTCCAAGACCAGCTCCGAGTAAATTAAAAATAGAACGTCGTTTCTTTGTATTATCACGTCGTAATTGTAATTGATCTTCATATGTATCACGACCTTGAGGATTTTTTAATTTAATTATATTAAGAATTTGATCACGAAATTGTTCAGCTGTTTCTAATGTTGATTCTAATTCATATGTTTGAAATGTTCGTGAACCATCCGATTCTTGTTGACTTTCAACAACAAAATGAACACGTGTACGATCTATTTTATAAATAAATCTTAATTAATATCGAAAAAACAAAATTCATTTACCTTTTTTTTTATTTGAATCTTTACTTAATAAAGTACAATCAACTAAACGTTGTGTTGTTAATGACATAGTTTGCCATGTTAATCGACTTGCTTTTTCTAATAATTCAAAACGTATTTGTTCACCGGATACATCAATTTTAATTTTATAATGTTTACTACTACCCGATTTAATATAATAATCAAATGAATAAATTTTCTGATTGAGACTTTCATATAAACGATTTAAATGAATAATTGGGTCTAATTCAACTAAACTTTCTTGTGCAGCAATATGTATTGAAGCTCTCCCACTTGAACTAACAGATTTTCGTGGTTCATTTGTTGTTGTTGGTGGTGGTGTTATTGATCGAGATGAATCATCACACGATTCACTATCATCATCAAGTTCATCATCAGAAAAATTTTCATTATTATTTGTTGGTATCAAAGTTGAAGAAGGATTTACTGGAGTTACTTGTTCAATTAATGCTAAATGAGGAAAAGCATATTCACCAATAGGTCGTGTATGTGTTAATGGAGGAAAATCATCTTCAGCTAGTCCATTATCATCAGCAATATAGAGCGAATATTTGGACGGATCTTTTTGTCTACAAAAATAAAAATCAATAATAATAATTTCTTCTGAAAGAAATTTCATACGTTAAAAGTGGTTCTCGATTTTCTATTGTATATTTATAACAAATAAAACCAATTGTTTCTTCTACACTTGCATGAGAAAAAACGATAACTGGAAGTTTTTGAGATTTCAAATGAACAATAAATGTTTTCGATTGATTTGTACTTATATTTGGCTAAATAATACAAAATAAGATTTTTTTGAATAATTATTTTGACGTTATTAACATACTGTTCCATCAAATTTGGCATATTGTACAAATGCATTTTGTTTATGCGTTGATGATTGAAGAAGAGCTGTGAGAGGTGATGGTTGTACTAGAGGTCGAATTGGTTCTGTACGACGTTGAAATAAAGATGAAGAAGAATTTTCATCATTTTCGGAATGATTTGATTCATCTGAATCTATTCAAATTAAAAAATAATTTATTTATTATCAAATATTTTTTTCTGGAATTACTTTGAGGTTGAGGTGGATCTTGCCAAGAAATAACTTCAACTTTACGTTTTGCTTCATTTTCAGTTTTTATTTCATCCAATCGACCTAATGTTTCACATCGAACTCGTCGAACTGAAAAAATATGATTAGCAAATATTTTATATATTTCTGAATAAATTAAAAAACAAATATCTTAAGAAGAAAGCTTTTATTGTTCGACATGCAAATTATTTTGATCAATGAAAATTTTTTCATTATGTGCTCAATCAATAAACTCTTGAAATTTAAGTAGAATGCCGATTCCTGTTCTTTAATAAGATCTACTTCAATAGATTTTCTTCGCTATTTTTAACCCTTTCGTTACAGAATTTTTTTCCTCTGCATTGAAACTCAATATATTTCAAACCTAGCTGTTTTTAGAAATAGGGACCGGTGACGGATTGAGAAGCGTCCGATCTTGCCTTTTCGAAAATTGCAGTTTACGGCTAATAGGGACATATGCAGAAGGTGATTCATCGGATATGAAGTATAAGTAATACTGAACCTTATTATACTTGAACAAAAATTTTTATTAATTGTAAAGCTTATTGAGTGTTTTTATGAAATAGCAAAAATAGTTTTGAGGATGTGGGTGTGAAGGTCGAAGAAAAAGAGAAACCTACATTCACACCCTTTCATAGAATACCCTCTTTAATTTGCTTTTAAGAAATCGCACATCGATTTCTGTGAATTTTACTATAAAAAAAATAATTAAAAACAAGTGTAGCTTTTTTTATACTATTGTGACGAAAGGGTTAATTACGAAATATCGAAATACTTGTGAATCTTCAGAAAATGAGTGCAAATAGTAATATTATTAAAAATAAGTAATAAAAGAAATTTATATTAATTTTGATTGAGGAAGATGAACAATATCTTAAGGAGAAAACCAAATAGTCTGTTAAAAGTATTAAATTACCGTATCCAGAAGATTATGTTAATACTTTAATGTTATTAATATCGAAATGAACAGCTAAGTATGTGTAAGTAGTTTATATTGACGTTAGAGATAAAGCATGGCTCCTCCTTTCTTATCGTCATGATCAATCAGATAAAAAACTAATGTCAGAATCGCTAACTAACAAAGTCTTTAATTGAAATTGATGAAGCATATTTCCATAATTAGTATGTTGAGAAAGATTCTAATCAACTAATATCACTCATATTCAACAAGAGAATTGTCTGATGTAATTAAAATCTTTAATCCGATATAATATCGATCCTTCTTTTGAGAGTTATCAATTTCAATGTCAACATACGTTCTCCTTCTGAAACTGATTGATAGGAATAAGTATTGTCTTCTATCTATTCATGATCAATATATTACTTGAATAAATATTTTCTTTGGTATATCTTATTTTTCTCAATAGGAATAGTTTAGATAAAATAAAAATATGTATCTATATGTTTATTTATCAATCTGTTGATAAATTTTTGTGATATCATTTGCTTGTGTGCAAGATTTTAGTAAGCGACTTTTGATGGTAATTTTTAATAATTCTTATATCGAAGCATGTGTAGTTTGTTAAATGAAATTTGAGCAGCTTAGAATAATCAATTAGATTAAAAAAAAACAAAAAAAAAAAATAAATATAAATCTTACGATGGTCAGAATATTCATTTGAATAATCTTCGAAATAGATTGTACTGATTAAAAAAACACAGTGGGAGTGATTATCTCTGATTTAATATGGAAGAAGAACTGAGAAAACGATTACATAAACATACCTTGAACATTGGTTGCTGTCCATTCAGGTGAATGTTTTAATTCATCAAGAATAAAAGCAGGATCTGTTCGTAATAACGTCAATAAATCAGTTTTCTCAATATCAATTGATTTTCTATTTATATAATAAAATGAAAATTTAGAATTATATACATTTTTCTAACTAACGTTTTTGCTATATTTCTTCGTCGTTGTTCAGTTTCAACATCTTGACTAATAATTTTATCGCATAATTCTGTGTCATCACAGATTATAAAACCTTTAAGATAATATACAATAAAATATAGAAAACAAGCAATTAATAATAATTTACCATGACGGATGCGTCGTAATATAACTTGTGGATCGCCACCGCCAAGGCTCATTTTTTACCTATCTAAAACAAGAATGTATACATTAAATAAAGATTATTATGATGATTTTTTACAATAAGGAACTTATATACAAGTACTTTATCAAGAGAGATTGGTTAAATGATCTTTTATTACGAAGAACTTTTTCTTATCTGAATATACTTAAACAATAGTAAAAGATGTAAAATATGTTTTAAGAAATATTCATTTAAGTAAATAAGAATATATGATTAATAACTTGAATATCTTGTTGATTATTTTTGATCTGTTAATGAAACAAAACAAAAGGAAGATGAGTTTAGAAAGTGTTCCGGAATCGACATAACCAATCATTTATTTATCTTAGTATCAAAATTTGATGCTATGAATCATTGTGTAATTATTAATTGGTTATAAGTAGTTTTTTTATAATCAAAAATATTTCTATTCGAATAAAAATCTTTTCAATGGGTAAAATTTAACTACGAAAGATTCCGAATAGATTTTTATAATTAAACAATCAATAAAATATAAACAATCATAGATGTCACTAGTTGACATTTACTCACAAAATTCATCTATATAAAACATGATATTTTTGTCTTAATTCTCTGAAAATGTCAAAAATCAATTGATAGATTAAATTACAAAACATATTTTATTTATCAAATGTCAAATATTAGTTGCGCGACGTATAAATATAAACATATTCGATTTCTATACTCAATTGATTTGTTTGAGTAAGCTATATGACTTGAATAAGAATTATGTAAAAATTAACAATCTTTAGTATTTATTAATTATTATTAAGCGAAGCATATTCACAATTTTTATTACAACTTCTTATATATGCTCCTGTTTTTTTATCGATATCAATTTTTCCCAAACATTTCCAACAAAATTTTTGTCCACAATAATTTTGTCCACCATGATCACATTTATCTTTAGCTTGAACACATGTATGTGTTCCATATCGACAACATGTCATTACATCACAACCTTCAAATTTCATAATTGGGGTACGACATGTTTGATTTGGACATTGTTTTGTAAAAGCAAGAACAGTTAAATCTGACGCTAAATCAGGATTTTGAGTACGTTCTGTATCAAATTCATCACAGGTATAACCTGTATGCCATTCAATCGAATGTCGAAAACATAATGGTTGATAACATGCATAGCATGTATAGTATCTATATATAAAGAAATGATTCTATATCAGTATAAGACAAAATAATTTTAAAATATTTTATACCCAAGTAAATCTTTATGATTTGAAACAAGTTGTCCAGCACCACATCCTTTTTTCGATTTACACCATCGAAATTCTTCGTCGGTTTCAAGAAGTCGATTTAATAAAAGTTTATCTACTAGGTCTTTTAAACGAGCATCAAGAAGATGATAATATTCTGTAGGTTCGAATACTACATTACATGTTGGCATAGGACATTCAAAACGATGAGTACCTTTAGAATTGATATTACTGGAAATATTTTGTGTAAAACATGGAATACAACAAGCGGCTTCATGTCGACATGTTTTTGAAAGAGTAACTAGAGTTAGATTATTGTCACTGCATATTGAACAGGTACCTTGACGTTCTTTTGGATAGAGACTGGATTGTTTTGGAACTACCGATTCTGATGATTTGTTCAACAGGTCAGCGAATTTTTTGAACTATAAAATCATTTAATAATTTCGGAAAAATAAAGAATTCTATTATAGTTTACCATGATTGAAAATAGAAAAGAAAACAAATTTCACTTTTTGCTTTGTAATATTCTTGCTGGTTTCTTTGTAAATCGATAGAAATTAGTCATATGTTTCTTTTTATTTGACCGGTCGTTTATATTAGTAGAAGAGAAAAGAAAAAAGTTGGAATATACCAAGTTATGTTGTTGTTGTTGTTAACAATATGATAAGAAAAAACGTGGATATTGCACAACACTATGACGCATAATAAAGAGAAAAATTCTTGAAGAACAGAAACGAAATAAGTTAAAACATGCTTTTCAAAAATTGTGAATACTTAAATAACATCAATTGAATATATTGCATAGCAACAAAAAGAATGATGTTAAATCTTAGTGATGTAGTTGAAAAGTGTTTGATGATGAAAAGTATTTATCTGAACTAAAGTTATTTGAAATTCTAGAATTGAATTTGTTCAAATATACAGTAATAGAAAATCATTTGTTTTTCGATGACATTATAGAAGTGATCACTTTGCTATATCTTTCTACAGAATATAACGTATTTTGCAATGATATTCTAGCAATGTCGTTCGTATACTATTCGATTGTAGATAGATTCTTTAACTGATTTTGAAGATCTTCAAGTTGCTTTGTTTATCAATCCATTTTTCGTTTTAAAAGATTATTTTGTCATCTAAGATTAACTCTCAATCGATAAAAGTGTTGACGATGATCAAATGCATACTTCAAGAATAATAATAAATGATATTCATCACATATACATATAATATTAGATTTATCCGATTGACATTATGACTTCTTTCACGCTATTATTGATAGTCATTACGTTATAGTATATATTGTCTGTAATTATAAATTAATCTTTAAGTTTTATTCCTTTGTTGCGATAGCAAAATGAATTATTTACAGCATATATAAACATATCGAAAAATAAAAGTTCGAGTTGTATTACGCTCAATGTCCCTGATGCTTTTTTTCTCTTAATACCATATTCTTTTCGTTTCAATTTTCCAACAATTAATACTACATAGCTGTGTAACTGCATTTAATCCTATCAATAAAATTATAAAAGTATCGAAAGTCCATAGAACTACAAGCTAAACAAAGAGCAACTTGTGTTTTCGATGAATGTATCATTTTTGAATTATTTATGGCATGAACACATAAGAATAATAATCTTTTTTAGTATATTAAAAGAAATAGTTTAGCATACAGCTTTGATTAAAAAACATCACCCGAACAGAAATTTCATACTGTTCATAGATCTGTTGATCAATCTCATGGTTAGCACTCTAAATACTAAATTGTCTTTATTTATTAAATTAAATGATATAGTAATTATTCGTGTTTTGCACATGTGGATTAATGAGATGATGTTGAACAAGGAGACCAACAGTGGTTAAAGCGAGTTTTTCTTCGACAGCTGGTCCTCGATTTTGCCAGTATTCACCAAAAACACCATGTGAATCAGCTGGATTTAGTTCAGAAACAGTGAAACCTGCACGAGCAATAGCAACAGTTAACCGATGCATATCTTGATCAGCAATTAATACAGGTATACGACCAGTATAATGTGGTTCCTCGAATTCGTGAGCAAAGCTATCAAAAGTATCATCAGTACGACGTCCTGATCTTTTCTTATCGAATATAGGAAGAGCAAATACGACAGCACGAATATTTTTATATGATGGTCCATCCTCTTCGAGTACTCTTCGAATAGCAACTGCAGAAGCTGTTCGTACTATGGTATCGACTCCTATATGTTTACCAGAAAAAACTCCAAGTCCAATACCTGTCTCCACGACAACTTGTACTCCTTCTTCATCACATGCCCGTAGTCGTAATCTAGCCATATACGTTAAATCACGTAAAAGACGATCTTCGTTTAATATGCCTGAAGGGCCACCTCTCTTTAGAGCGAAATCTCTCTCATTAAGCAAAGCTGGCTCATTCTTATTTCGATCAACTTCAAAAACTTCTTTCCAATTTGATATATAAACGATAATATCGCCAACATCATGTTTTCGCCCAGCAAAATCAATACCAGTGACTGAAACAAGTTTAATCCGATTGGGCCAATCGTCGTCTATACTACGTTGTATAATTTTGGCATCAAACTCCATTAAAATAGGACATGTTGAAATCCGAACAACAAACTTCATACGAAAAGCTTCTTCGCCATTATCACTTTGACCTTGTAAAGCTTTTTGAAGAAATCCATTAGTCATACCATTGATCTGTTTAGCTGCATAAACTTTGTAAGACCTTTGCCAGTCAATAATTTCCTGAACAGTCATGGCAAATGAACCAGTAGTGTTAAAAGGAAAATGAATCTTTTCATTTGGTGACATCGATTCAGGACGTTTATCCAACTGGAATGCTTTAACACCTTGAGCAATATATTTCCCTGGGATATTATGGAAGCCAAATGTTTTTTTGAGAAACTTTTCCATTTGATCAGTTTCTAATTCACATTTACCACTCATCGGTCCATCTTTATCCATTGGGTTAAGTAACATAAGCTGGTGAAATAAATTTTTTATATTTTTACTTATAGATTCAGTAAGACCAAATGTGATGCTCGGATATTTAGATGATTGAGGTATGATAGATAAATTTGGTTCGCACGATGGTTTTGAGCCTTGTGTTGCGGAACTATCATCTTGTAGCATTTTATTCGATGCAACTAGTTCACTTTGTTTTTCTTTGGCAGTAACTGCGTTTTGTCTAGGCGAAGTTGCGCTGTCATGTTCGTTTTTATCTGAACTTTCGATTTTAATAAGATGAAAAGGCGTAGTAGCAGTATCGGAGATAAGTCTGATACCTGACAGTTTTTTTAATTCTCGTCGAAAATCTTCATAATTTTGTTTCAATAACTTAACTGTCTCTTCAGTAACCCTGATATTTTTCTCCCTGAAATTAAATTGTGTGTCTCTCTGAACCAACAAGTTTGATAAATACGTGTTTGATTGTTTTGCTAATTGGACAAAATCCTTTCGTGCTTTCTCAGCATTGTGACGAATCTGTTCAATAGATTTAGTTTCCCATTGATTGATATCGGCTAGCAACTGTTCTTTTATCGTCTGTTGATTGCGCTGCTGTTTCGAACTATCGTAGTCTTGTATAATTTTGTCCATTTGCTGGCGGAGCTCTTTTTGATGCTCATCGCTGTGTTTAAAACAGAATAATTTGTCACATCCAGAGCATATAGTTGGTGTCTGGTCACTGTTACATACAGAGCAAAGTAGATTCGTACTACTACTTGCGCTTCTATTGTTCAAGTCCGTTTTTTTTTGAGGATGGTGATATGTCATTAATGAAAACCTCTTCTAAAAGATTTTATCTGTAATTGTTTATCAAAGCAAAATAAAACATTTTACAACGTGCACAGACTTTAATACTTGTTGTTCTTATTTTGTGGAGCGTCGAATCGCTTACCATCAACAATAAGAACGCAAAAAGAAAAGAAAAGAAAACGTTCGAAGAGTTCTCATTTCTCTTACTTTATTTTGTTAACAAAGCGACGTTAAATAACAGTGAGAAATAAAAGAAAAAACTGTGTCTTTCAAAGAAAAAATCTCTATCACATGGATACATTTAGCCTTAGTAAATCGTCATTAACCTTTTAGCTGTGAAAATAAGTATCTTTCAATAAATAAGATGATGACTTTTTATTCATACAATTGAACAAAAGTTATATGATATAGTCGTTGTTCATATTCATGTTATTATTCAATAATAATAATAATAAATAGAAAAATATCCAGATTTTTAATAGTTAACAGATAGTTTATTTCTATAAATTTGAACCTTATCTCAATAGATAGCATTTTATTTTTCATAAAGTAGATTCGTACTCAGTATGAATACTTTAGAAGAAATAATATACAGAGTATACAAACTATCTCTGTTATTCGGAAGATTTTTACAGAATATATATCTCTACCTATAGTAAAAATAAATAAATATTTATTTTTTAATAAGAAAAATTTTAAGTGGATTTCTAGTACAATATACTAACCGAACTTATTTTATATTAGACAAGAATTTGAATAAAATTCTATAAAATATTTCTAGGTTTAAATCTTAAACTAAATAGTTATAATTAAATCGCATCGATAATATTCATTTTTGTGTTTACTTCAAAATACACTCATTTATAAAATAACATCTGTTATTTTGATTACTATCAGAACAGAATAAATATAACGTAAAACTTTTACAGTAGTACCAACTATTAAGATTTCTAAGAGAATAGAAAAGATGACATGTAAATTCTAGGAAAATATATTCAAGTTCGGATTACTAGATAAAAGGATTATTATCTTCTCTATAACATTTTTTGTAAAAAGAAAAAGATAAGAAAGAAATGAGGCGATATATAAAATACAGTAGAAACATACAACATTCATATCTATTATTATCGATCATACATTAAAACTATCTTTATAATTTATCATTACACGAAGAAAAATTATTATTGAATAGAATATAATAGTTTTAGTAATTACCAAAACAGAAGAAAATAATAAAAGTCAGATAAACATGATACATAAAAAATAGTATAAAAGTGGAAGTAACGAAGAGTAAAATGTATTTCCTGTAGTTATAGTTTTATTTTAATGATAAATAAAGAGATTTAAAGCTTATACTTTCTATTATGTTAATAAAATATTCCTTTCGCTCGTAAAAAAACTTCTTGATGTTCTATTCTTTCGCTGAAAAGTTGCGACTTTTTTTAATGGTATTATTAATATATTAGTATCAATGACTATCTACTTCCAACGGATTGTCTAGTTCAAAAATTAACTATTCGTAATTCTGAAAATCAAAGAAAATTGTAATTTCTGAAAGAGATTACTGTGAAACTATGTAGAAGATTAGAGAGTTGCATTGAAATCGCGAGTTACAAAACTAACATAACAATAAGATGACGACTTTTCGACGAATAATTTGCCGTAAGAATTGCAATGAAGAAAGAAAAAAACATTTTATCACATGTGCGCCACTATTGGAAGAAAAATGTTCTTTTTTTTCTTTCTTCCTAGTTGGTAATTCCGACAGCACATAAAAGTAATGTTTTTATTAACTAATTCTGTCTTGTTTGCTTTTTAGTTGAATTTTTACTTACTACATTTTATAATATAACGATTAATTATTCACATGGCGGAACAATCATCACCACTGCCTTATGAATCTGCTTCCTTCGGTATTACGGAGTCTACAAATTCCGAAATAGTCACTCTGTTCGAACATCTCCAACAATTGCAGCCTATGGATAAAAATGGACCAATGAGCGGTCGATGTGGTCCACAAACTGAACAAATGGAAAAGTTTCTCAAAAACACATTTGGCTTTCAAAATATCCTAGGAGAATATATTGTTCAAGGTGTTAAAGCATTCCACTTGGATAAACGTCCAGAATCGATGTCACTAGATGAAAAGATTCAATTTCCTTCTGACACTGCTGATTCATTTGCCATGACTGTTAGCGAAATTATTGACTGGCAAAGATCTTATAAAGTTTATGCAGATCAACATATCAAAGGTATGACTGAAGAATTTCTTCAAAAAGCTTTACGAGGTCAAAGCGAAGATGGTGAAGAAGCTTTTCGTATGAAGTTTGTTGTTCGAATTTCAACATGTCCTATCCTAATGGAGTTTGATGCCAAAATTATACCACGTAATCTAGATGAGGATTGGCCTCATCGAATTAAACTTGTTTCAGTCACTGGTATTGATTTTGCTGGTCGAAAACATGATGTCGATGATATTCTCTATTTTATATCGAATTGGAGAGACGTTTTCAAAGAAGATGAAAAATCAGGTATGCCATTAGTATATCATAGAGATTTTATACCAAAACCCAATGGATCTACAGCTAAGCTTTGTGAAGAACGTCTTCGAGAAAGTCTTACGCGCATGGTTAAAATACGACTACGAGCATGTGATGAAGAAGGAGTACAAGTTCTCGTTGAGACAGGTATTGGACTTGGAGTTTTTTCTGGTAGTGATATTGGAATTGATGGAAAAGTACGAGCGCATTCTGCAAAAGCTATTCGAAGAGTACTCGAAGAAGATGGACCATCATATAAAAATATTCGTGCTATCGTATTCGCTTTACCTATATTTAATAGAGGTGAATCAAATAACCGTATTCCTAATACTTTCGATGGTTTCGTAAATGAATTTAAATCGAAATATACTGGTTGTATACCTGTATTAATTGCTGATCAAGATATGCATCGATTAACTGTTGCTATTGCTCGTGCAGGTTTCAATGTTTCTGAACTAAATCCAGCCGATTCACATGGTGTTTTTGGTGAATACTGGCAAAATCGAGGACCAGCTGTAGAAGAAAAGCTTGCTTTAACCACTGTTGGTCTCCTTGTTCAACATCATCTTATTAATCCACACGTACTTAAATCGGAAAGCTACCATCTATTAGATGTAAGTGAGGGACAGATCTTGGACATGCATACCTCGTTTTTAGTTGACAATAAACCTGTCCCCAGTTGTTGTGTTAAGCAATAAATACCGTACAAGCTCTTTTGCATTCTTTTTCTTTCATCTTAACGTTTGTTTCTCATTCGTTTCATTATGTGTGAATATCTATTGTATTTTGAAACAGAATTATTGTCACGTTGAAATTTGTGTAGGATAAAATTTCCTTCATGCCTAGCAAAAGATGTTTTACTAATAAAAAATTGGTACATGTAAGTTTGTTCAAATCAATTTCAGTGCATATATCTGTATATTTTTAATTCAGAATCAGTTCATCTTCTTAATGACGTATTAATTTAACAAGAAAATAAATTTATAGGAATGGAACCTATGATATACCATTGTTTAAAGTTCTTATTTATGACTTTTCTCTTTCTTTTTTCTACTGCAATTATTTATTGCTTTTTTTTTTAAGAACAACGAACATATTGATAATTAAGAGTGTAGCATATTTTAATTTCTTTCAATTGGTTTTCGGCATTCATTGATACTTGTATAGCGGATGACAATAATTTTGGATTCTGTGTAAGAAATGCATTGACAACATTTGTTTTTGTTTTACTTTTCATTGCTGCAATATCAGGAATATTTAAAGATTGATAAAGTTTTTCAATGTTTTCATAGTATTCAGTTGCTGTTTTATAATAACAAGTACCTAAAAAGAAGAAATAATTAAAAATAACATTTTATAATATAATTTACCATGTTTTTCCCATTGAGATTGAATAAGATCTTCATCAGGCATCATACAATAAAAACGTTTGATGAATGTTGAATTTAATTGTTTTTCATCTCGACAATTACGTGGATGAGCTCGAACTGATGAAGCTTTTGCTGCCTGTGGCCATAAACCATGAACAACTATACCGAAATATTGACTATTACGACATTGAAATTCTTTATCTTGAACTGATTGTGGAAGTGATTGACAAAATGTTGGTGTCCTATGTTATAATATATATATATATAAATGAATCAATAAATTTATTTTTAAAAGTTTACCATGAAAGTACAAGTTGAAGAGAAGCAGGTTGTGCGTTTGTATTATTCCATTCACTTGATCTTGATTTCCAGTTGAAATCATAATTATATTTTAATTGTGAGGGTATGGGACATCGATCTTTAATAACAGCTGCATCAAATGCGCAAAAAATTGCCATAAAAGCAAATAGCCATAGTGTTGCTACAATTCAAGATATAATTAATCGAAGTTTAGAGATTCATACTTACTTAAAGCGTTACCAACCATTAGGATTTTTTCTGTGAGTTTATACACAAATAGTAATTCTGTTATTCAGAGTTATATATTTATATGTGTCTTTGTATTCTTTATTTTTGTTATTTATTGAAATTAAATTCGAAGAAAAAAGAAACCTATTTGAGAGATTATGTTTTTAATGATGGTATTAACAAATGCGTAATTTAATTGAAAAACAATCATAATAATATGATGTCCTACTAAGCTTTATTATGGTATTCATTGCAAGGATAGATTATATCATATTTTTCAAAGTGACATTGAATAACTATCAAGTCGTAAAGTACGTTTCTCAATAGTTATAGACATATGCATTAGCCAGTAGCAGAAAAGTTACAAAATGAATTAATCAAAAACTAATTTATTTCATAGTTTTTTAAAAAAATCCGTTTAATTCATTACCAAAATAATGTGTAATGCGGAAGGCTTTTCTTTTCAAGCAATATACATAAAATCTTTACTAAAACTATACGCTTATATATAATATTAACATAAAATATAAAAGTTCAATTAGAATATGATGACTAAGATGTATGTACCAAATCAGCATAAACAGGAAAATGATCGGATGGAAAAAAACCATCTTTATCATGATATTCATCCACTTTTGTTTCACCTTCAACACGATAAATACTATTCGATGATAACCAAATAAAATCGATTTTTGGACCATAACCAGCTGATCGAAAACCATTAAATGTCGGCGTTTCACCATGTTTGTATGTATCAACAAAACCAGCTTCTTTCATTTGTAAAATTTCTGATGCTTTTTGTCCTAATACAATCAATTGATCAATAGGCTTCTCACCTTCAACATCTTCTGGCCAATTATTGAAATCACCAGTGATAATTACTTTATCAGGATGATCATTATTTTCTTTGATTTGTGAAAGAAGAACAGGGATTGAATGATGTCGAGCATTTTGTGATGGATAATCGATATGAAGATTGTAGATAATAAATGGATGTTGTGTGATTTTATGCTGGAAGTGAGCACGAGTACAACCACGTGGATGTTTTGCACCCCATGCAGCACTAGGCTTTGAAGGATGTTCGTTAAACCAAAAGGTTTTCGTTGAAATAAGTGAAAGTAAATCATGACGAAAGAATATAGCATTAATAGTATTCCAATCTTCGAGTTCATCTCCTGTATATGACCAAGATTGTGTAGTTCTACAATATAAAGCAATATAATGATTACTTGATTGTCTGTACTAATGAACTGTTTTACTCATTCAAACCATCAAGGACATCATTAAGTTGTGGTGGATAACCTTCTTGTGTTCCAATAATAGTAGGTTGCATATTTTCTAGACATTTTTTAACAATAGGTCTTCGTTTTTCCCAGTCATTTGGTGTATTTTGATCAAGTTTACCATGACGTAAATTGAACGTACAGACACGTACAATCGCCGTGCTCATTCTTCGAGCAATAGTATTCATTTTTTCTGTCAAGATAACAAAAAAAAGTATAGTATAAATAAATCGTATTTAACATGAACATATAGATTGGTTCTTTTGAAGAAGCAATGAGGAGGTTTCATACGATAGAGGCCCTTGAGATCGGAGAAGATCTGAGATAGAATGTAACATATTAAGTTGTTTTCTTCTGTACAACATATCAGCACCATAATGTTTAATAGGATTTTCATATAACAAAAAAAAGCAACGATATAATAATCTATTGATTTATCAAATTTATTTTTCGAAACATTTATGAAGAAAATATACCGTATAGAAAATATAGTACATATTTCATAACAAAAGAAAAACAATCCAAATTGAAATAAAAAAAAGCACCAAATACACATGATAGTTGATTGAATCCCTGTATGTTCTGTTTGCATTTATTTTGTGTACATTTTCGACATAAATAAATAATTTATGTAGTCGAAACTATATCAGCATACACAGGAAAATGATCGGATGGAAAAAAACCATCTTTATCATGATAAGTGTCGACTTTTGTTTCACCTTCAACACGATAAACACTATTCGATGATATCCAAACAAAATCGATTTTCGGACCATAACCAGCTGATCGGAAACCATTAAATGTTGGTGTTTCTCCATGTTTATATGTATCAACAAAACCTGCTTGTTTCATCTGTACAATTTCTGATGCTATTTGTCCTAACACAATCAATTCATCAGTTGGCTTATCACCTTCAACATCTTCAGGCCAATTATTGAAATCACCGGTAATGATTACGTTATCAGGATGATCATTATTTTCTTTGATTTGTGAAAGAAGAACAGGTATTGAATGATGTCGAGCATTTTGCGATGGAAAATCAATATGAAGATTGTAGATAATAAATGGATGTTGTGTGATCTTATGTTGAAAATGAGCACGAGTACAACCACGTGAATGTTTTGCATCCCAAGCAGCACCAGGTGTTGTTGGATGTTCATTAAACCAAAAGGTTTCTGTTGAAATAAGTGAAAGCAAATCGTTACGAAAAAATATAGCATTAATAGTTTTATGTTCATTGATCTCATCTCCTGTATATGACCAACATTGTGTAGTTCTACAATATAAAGCAATATAATGATTACTTGATTGTCTGTACTAATGAACTATTTTACTCATTTAAATCATCAAGGACATCATTAAGCTGTGATGGATAACCTTCTTGTGTTCCAATAATAGTTGGTTGCATATTTTCTAGACATTTCTTAACAATAGGTCTTCGTTTTTCCCATTCATTTGGTGTCTTAAGATCAAGATCACCACGACGTAAATTAAATGTACATATGCGTATATAATGTTGCTCCATTTTTTTTCTCTTTTATAATAGAACGATTGAGATTTATTTTTTCTTGAGATAAATATTAAACAAGGATTGGCAAATGAGAAGAGCAATCAGTGAAAAATATACGGTAGAGGTCTTCTATTCTGTATAGTATTAAGATAAAAGAACGATGAGTCATAGTAGTACTAGCCTTGACGTACGACTGGAAACGAAACGACGTAGAACAACACATAGCAATAGAGTTATTTGCTATTGGAGGAGACTTTATCATCGACGCAATTGTATATAGATTACACAGTATAAAAGGAGAGATACGATATAGGGGTGTGTCATTATATATAAAACAGTGTGTACTATTAAACGTAACGAAAAAGAGTATACTCTAAAAACAATCATGAATGATAAAACAAGAGACGACTTATCTCAACTTCGAATCAGTTCACAGGACGTTGTGGATTTAATTTATGATACATTAGAATGCTTACATAAAGTTTTGACGGAAAATAATATTCGATATGCTATATTTGGTGGCTCAGCTTTAGGTGCTGAACGACATGGTGGTCTCATTCCATGGGATGATGATGCTGATACAGCTACTCTAGCGGAAGATGAACAACGACTTGCAAATTTAACAGATACATTTGCTAAACAAGGTTTTGTACTGAAGAAGGTACCATTAGTAGGTTATCGTCTTTATCATGCAACTTTAGCAAAACCTCGACCTGTTGATCAACATCCATGTCCATTTGTTGATGTTTTTGTACTAAATGATTCTGGTTTAACTTATGAATATCCAAATGAAGAAGCACGTACTTCTTGGCCTCAATCGCCTTTACCATATGGTTGTTTTGATCGTCTAACTGATGTTAAATTTGGTCATTTAACTCTTCGTGGCTTATCAAAAAAAGATGTAAAACAACATTTAGATGATAACTATGGAGAGGAATGGCCAAATATGGCATGTCGAGACTGGGATCATTGTTGTTATGAAAATCTTCCGGATATACATGTTCCATTAAAAGAAGATGCTACAAAACGACCAGCATTACATTCTAAACATCAACGTGCAGCAAAACCATTCAAATCAATGCTCAATCAAAATACACGATTAAAAACTTAGTTGATCGTTTTTGTTGTCATTTTTTTTTTATAGTTAAAAATGTATAGAAAAAACATTTTTTATCAGTTTTTAAAATGATAGAACCGTTGTAAATTAACTAAAACTTTTTTCTTCAACTACCATTAAATATCTTGCTAATAAATACATGAAAAAATTGCGTTAAAACTAACGCATTTCTACTGCATACAAAAATATTTAATCACATGTGCATCAATAAATATACATTTGTTTCTACTCTTGATCAATTCTGTATACAGATACGTATGTTTGATTGCTACACACCCCCAATATGACGTTGTATTGGTATATATAAATAAAATGCACTGTATTTAAGCAAAGAGAATACATGACGTAAATGAGTCAGATACGTTTACGTATTCGTTATTTACTATATTAATGATATTATACGTTGCAATAGTTATTTGCAATATAGAAAAGATATTATCGATACATTCAGTCAATCGTATATGCGCGCATGAATAAACAACAATAATAATCACACCCCCTTTTTACGATTCATTTTCTCGTGCACAATCAACAGAAACTACTGTATTTTTAACTATTCACTTCTATAAATGGTTTTTTTTGAATTAAAGATATACATACACAGAGTATGTAAAGCAAGTAATCATCGATAAAATTAAAAATTGGTAGAAACATGTTTGGTATAAAATATTCATTAGCTTTCACATAAATCAGAATTTTGTTTTGAAGATGATTGATTTAATAATAAGATTATAAGTTGATTAACTGTCATTAGATTTTGGATAAAACTAGAAAAATCATTATTCATATTTATATAATTAAACTTCAGTTCTATTTGGTATTGATGAAATATAAATATTACAATCATATATACGACAGTGTATTTTTTATTATCTTCTATAATTTCGTTTCTTCAAGAGGAATTTATCTTATCTGTTGTAAGTGTATATTTGCATTAGAAATAATTGGATTGGTGTAAACCTTTAACAGTAAAACAGCAATATATCACAGATGACAATGATAATTTTTCTTTCTACTTGGTAACATATCATGTGCTATTTCAAGCTTCTTCGTACATGATAAAGAGGTGTACGTCATAAGGCGAATATCGTAGTTATATTGTATAACCTTTCTTTTATCTCGTTTAATAACGTGATTTATTTTTATCATATACAAAAAATCAAGTATATTTCGAGATGGGCGTTATTTAACAACTAAACTAAAAGGAATGATATAATACTATTAAATATGCCTTTATAAAGAATGATTTAGTTCACTTTCGATAATAGTACTACCATTTTTTTCCCTATAACTTCAGCTAATTAATCAATTATTTAATACTGCGTAATTTATTAAAAGAAAATATAAAAAAGAATTAGTTATAAGAAGAAAAACATTCGATGATATGATCAACTAACGACTAGTAAGATTGTTTAAATGAATAGTTGATCAAGAATATTTGTTGTTAATATAATTAAAACAATATCTCTTTTGGTGTGTAAATAATATATTTTTAATGAAAAAAAATAGAATGTATTTATATATGAAAATTAGATTTGAAAATCTAGTATAATATAATAAACAATCTAGTCGGAAGAATATAATTTGAAGTTATATTTACTCGTTGTATCGATAGACTAGCATGGGAAGTAATTTCTAGTGTTTGCTTTAATCTAAATTTATCGATGTAGTTTACTTTTCATCAATTCTTTTCCTTTTTTTTACCTTGAAATGAAGGTAAAATAAAATTTTAATATTCTTTTATCTTTTTATTTTGTATTTCTTATGTCTTTAACTAAATCTTTTACACTTACTTATCTAATTTTTAAGTTCAATGTTTTTAGTTAAGATATAGTTTTATAACTTAATCATCTAAATCGTTAAATAAAAAGGATCATCTACTACAAAATGATAAGACGTATGTTATTTTATTTTTTCTTCATACAAGGTCGAAACTATATTCTATTTCACCACATGCTTATTTAGTTAGATATAAAATACATTAGTGCGTAAATAAAAGAAGAATTGACAATGAGTGAATTGTCTATTTTATTAATACTATTGTAAATGATATGTTTTTTTCTAAAATAGATATATATATATATATATATCGAAAACTATTTTTTAAATAACTGTCCTTGATGAGCAATAAGACCTTCTTTATAAATTCTCAATTATCATCATCTCAGTATAAGTACCTTCTGTAGTTGCCGGAAGAATAACGCCTTCCCGGAGATTGATTTTACTTATTTCTTAAGAACTAGTATTTATTTTATATAGAATAACAATTTTTTTCTGAACAAATACATTGTTCGATATATATATTATATAGGGTAAGAAGAAAAAAAAAGCTAACGGAAATTTTCTCACATACTTTTCAACTATATAGGTTTTTTTCTCCTATTACTAGTAATACAAATGATCATACATTGTATTACAATACATGGGAGACTAATATTTGTTTTAAATAACAGTTATTTAATTATCTTATAACAAAAACGTTTAAAATATATTCATTGGTTATTATAATTAAATACATTATCATTGTCGAATAAGACATTGGCATTAATAATCTAAATGCTCTGTCAATCAAATATAAAGCGTAAATAAAATAATGAAAAAGGAATCACAAGTAATTATTTGATGGTCATGTCTTTATTTGACGTGTACATAAGAGGTTATGACAGATTTTTACATAGTATTTATATATTTTCAACACATATAAATAATTTTATTTACATAAGTATAGAACTAGTGTAGACAGGAAGTTATTAAGTCTTAATCGAATCTTAACAAAAAGAATATTAAGATGTATAGACCAGTTAAATAATCTTCAAAGTAAAATTTAATTAGTTACAGTTTTCTTCTTCCACTGAATTCTTGTGATATATTGTAAATTCTGATTTATATATTTCGAGTTACCTCTAGCTAATAAAAATCATTGAATTAATAGATTTCTTCCTCTAATAAGATATAAATCTTGACATTATATGTTTTCCTAATGTAAAATCAACTGATTTTGTCAGTATGAACAATGCCTTTCATTCTTTGTAGATGCGTCTGTTTCAGTTCTGTTTTTTTTTGCATAAGCTAATATATTGCGTGACTATACCTGTATACATGCAATGTTTAACAATAGAATAAAAGAAACATATTTTAGATGGACGACAACCACGATTAACATCTTTGCATCTTTCATATAGTTTTTTTTTAAGTCAACATCATTCATCATTTAACATAAGGAGAACTTTTGATTGAAATCGAATGAACATGCAATATTCTAGAATTAAATAGATTCGAAAGATTTTCTTTCTTTTTTTTGTGTTGATTTTATACTGTATATTATTTCTTTACTTTATAATCTAATTCCTATCATAATATTTTTCATCCTGTTTCTCAATCATATTTCTTTCTCATTCTATTTAGTTATTATGAGAAAAGAGAAAGAAAGAAGAAAAGAAGCTATATATTATTATTAAACGATAGATGCAAGAAAAAAAAAGGGAAGAAGAAGAACCGGTTTTTTGTCTACATTTATAATCACATATACTGTGTTGTTTAATGAGAATACCAGTTTATATATATAACAAAAAAGCTATATCCTATAAAAAGTAGGTATTGTTTAAAAAATAGTCATTGTAAGCAATTTCAAAAAAAAGAAAAAGGTTTTTTCTCTATGACATAAAAAATCTCATTAGCTTTTGTTAAAGAATTCTATTTTATAGAAGAAAATAGTATATTATATGAAAGAGAAGAAGAAGGAAAAAGAAAGACTTTGGTTTTCTATTCTATATTTAAAGCTATTGTATTTAATATACGAGTTCGTAAGAATGTATTACATTGTGTCAATTATGGCTGTATGTTATATTCAGAAGAATACTACAAATAGAGAGAATAATTTAATGAATATAACAAACGTTTCTTCGTTTGAATAAATGAACCACTCAAACAAATTTTATTATCGATTCCCTTTGACTTCCGCTCATTTTTTTTTGCTCAATCATTTCTAATAAAATAAAACTGTCATTTAAATACACATATCACTTCTTCTCAGACCTAATCGTTTTTTTCTTCTTCTCTCTCTTTTGAACATAGTATCATGATAAATGTATGTTATCTATAAATACGATGCATACTTTTTCTTGTCAAGACAAAAAAAAAAGGAAATGTAATATGATCATTTTCCTTTTCTTTGAGTAAGTAACAAAGACATCATTGTATCATATATATATACATGTATGTCTCTTTTTTTCTTATTTAAACTGTAATTCGCTTAACGTTGACAAGCGCAGTCCGAATCTAACACCGTGTGACATTCATTAGGCCCTTGGGGATTTGCACACGATTGCTGCTCTGCATAAAAAGAACGAGAGAGAGAAATTGTGAGCTTTTCCTTTTTTTTTTCCTACCTCCAAAATTTATTTTCCTCCCTCGCCTTCTTTCTCTGTCTCTGTCTCTCTCTCTCTCTCTTTTTGCATTTGATGTTGTTTTAATTAAAACTGAACGAGCGAGTGCCGGTGATTTTTTGACTCGTACATGCAATACTGCACCCTGTCAAAATGGCTCTAAGCCTTTCCTTCTTTTCTACATAAAAAAAAGAGAGAAGAGAACAAGGTTTCAACAATTGCTATTGCATCGACGAACATTGCTAGTCGATTTTCTGCTTCATCAACAAACTAGGGAAATTAGTATATTCTTTCTAAGAGTAAGAGAAAGGGAGAGAATCGCACCTTGTGCATGGGCAAATCAAGATTACTTGAAGAGAAAAAAATATAAGAGAATAAGACCAAGGACTAATTGAAATTCATAAGAGAAGACAAACGAGGATTTATTAGGCAAAAGGTGATTTAGCATTATCTAGATTAAGATAGATCGAAAGAAAATATAGAAATAAAAATTAAGAACACGTGTGCAGACACATTTTACACTTACACTTATTTAAACAGTCGATTTTTTTTTTCTTCACTATTTTTTTGTAGATTGCTTTTTTTTCTATGGGTAATATATCAATAACAACAACTACTATAGTATGTTGTTGCTAATGTCAGATGAAACTATTCTATGATAAACATGTTTATTTATCATGAGCCGCCGCCTATTGGTGATGCTCATATTTATTATTATCCGATTAAAATCCGTATACATGATATTTTCCTCAACATTAAATCATATTGAAGGTAAATAAAAATAGAAAAATATTTTCTTCCCGTTCTTATAATATATATTATTATTCTTTTTTTTTTCTTCTCAAGATTGTTTTTATGAAAAACGTATGCATACTTCTTTAAATGGTTATAATGAGCTTAACGATCGTTGGATATCAGAATTAGATTGTTTAGATCGTTGTTTAAAACTAAAACCTGAAAAATGTCGTTCATTTGAACATTGGTATGCGGTACGAACTGGATTATGTGTACGTGCTAATATCTCATTATCTGATGAACCATCATCGATTGTAACTAATTCATTTGTTGATTATTATGAAATTGATTGTCGAAAAGATACAAAAGGTTGATATGACATTAAAGAAAAGAAATTTTTTCAGTCATTTATTTTAGCTGTGAGACTACAAACAATATCATGTCCAGGTGATCAATTAAATATAACAATTACATTGAATGGTATCGATCCAAATTATGTTTTACTTGGTGATAGTCACTGTAAACCTCTATGGTCAAATGAAACACATGCACAGTTTGTTACACATGTAGATAATTGCTCATTGGTAATAAATTATTTATTTTTATTCAGAAAAAAAAGAATAGAATAAAAGTTTCCAAAATCTTAGATTTAAAAATGAGTTTTTAATAAAAATAGATTTGTGGATCCGCATTTCCAGTAACTAAAAGATTTTTATAAACATCTTCTTTTTTTTTCTTCATTTCTGATTAACATATTACAATCCATGCGGATAAAAACAGAAGCGATGTCTGTAGGGAAAATCCATTTTTTTGATTAATCAAACTCATTTCTATTACATTTAGATATTAACTGATGGTTCAATTGTTGGTAAACTTCGTTGGGAAGGTGTAGATAAAGATACAAATGAAGCTCGACAATATGGACGATTTTTTCTTTGTCCAAGTGATATATATCAAATACGTTTAGCTCATTGGACATCAACAACAACGAGAATATCAACAACTGCATCATCGACAAGAAGTACTCCATCACTAAGTGCCACTCATCACCATTTAACTTCACCAATATATAATGATGAACAACTTACTTCGACAACTTATAGGTAGACGAAGAGGAAAACAAAAAGTCATTAATAAAAATTATATTTTTCTCTTAAGAATTTCATTACGATGGATTTCAAATAATCGAACATATACTTGTCCACAAATATGCTCTGTTTCACTTTTATCTCTTATCTATGTATCATTTGATGATATATCATTATTATCATCAACATTTTCAATTCATTCATGTGATTTAATAGCTCTTCATCCTTATACGAATTATTTTAAAACACATCGATTAATTTATCAAGAGTAAATAAAAATAATATTGAAAAAAAAAGTAAATTTATTGTTTTTTTTCTTCTGTTTAGTTGTTCAGCTGATCCAACTGTGATTCATTTATCATCCGAAATAAATTCTTTATCGAAATTTCATTATTCGTTTTATCTTTATAATATTCTACGAGAACCAATACCATTTCAAATTCAATGTAGAATATTAAATCATCAACAAACACAATTTGTAAATAATCATACAAAGTGTTCATCATTGACATTTATTGATAATGATCAATTATCAATAATAAAAAATGAGAAAAAAGACTATTCATATACATTATTTCGTTCCTCACCGGTTAATGTTACACGACACTCACCATCGAATCTATCTGAATTAAATGGAAATTATATCTCAAGTAATTTATTTTCTAGATAAATAAATTAAACATGAATTTTTCTTCTGCTGTAGGTTCTGTTACTTCGATTATCGCCGTCCATCAGATTAAGTGCTTTTTATTTGCCTTTTCTTTTCTTATTCATCGGACATTTTAATGATATGCAGTTATAATAACAATTTCCAGCAAGAAGAAAAAAAAGTAGTTTTCTTATTTAAATAATACTGTTTTTTTCAATCATAAATTATTCAATCATTTTGACAAATCTATCCATAAATATTTAAATATGTATGCATATAACAATGACTTTCTCGTGTAAATATTCAACCTTATGAATTATAAAATACATGAAGTCTTATCATGTGATAGTTAATTTGAAATTTTAGTTTCCATTAATCAATAATATGGAAAAATATACACAGTTCAACTTATTGAAAATAATCTATGGACAAAATTCCTTTGAAAACTGAAAACAAAGACTTCGAAGTTTTTTGATGTACTGGCATTTTTTTTTTCTTTGTGATTGTTTCTTTTTCATAATTATTATTACTTCTATAAAATTAAATGGAATATTTTTACATATAGAATAAAAGTCTGAGAATATAATAAATTAATATTTATTTTCTTGTATGAAGTGGATACTTAAAAAATAATTAGCTGTTGTGATTTTATATGAACTTGTATATCTGTTAATTCCATTACATTATCATTCAGATTTTATCTAACGTGTGAAGTGAAACCTCTTGAGATATGAGATTCACTTTCTCAAAATTCATGATTATTATCCTATATATATATGTGTGTCCTTGTAGAAGAAAAAATACTGTGTATCATATTCTTTTAATACTATTTGGATTTTTGTTAATATTAGCAGTACAGATTTAAACTTATTTTTTTTTTCATAACCTGATTAATATTTTCTATAAAAGACTTATAGGGATAGTTTTGATCGTAGACAATTAAAGACCTTCAGTTTTTACCATTCAAAATGGACGACCGGGGGACGTGTACTTATGAAAAAAGCAAAATTATAAACTTTTTCTTTATTTAGTCCTGTAAGAAAAAATTGTTTTCTTGGAAGGTCTGTTAATTTTACTTACGTTCCTTCCGTTAAAATTAGCATGAAAAATATTTGCTTTTTCTATAGATGTACGTCATCTTCTCTCCTTTTTTGAATAATAAAAGCTTATAAGGATTTTCCGCATTAATCTACTTTCAAAATTCCGATAATAGTTTATGTATTATTGATTATCAACTAATAAATAGAAAAATCTACTTGATTCTTTTGTATTTACACATAATATTCATGTTATTTATTGATGTGCAAGTTTTAGAAAGATTTCTTTTTAGTTAGGGTATATACATAAGTATATATGAAACCTTTTATTTTTCATTTTCAGGGCATTAAGTATATTAATAACAGACTTCATATGGTATGAATAGTATCCAGTATTGATATACAAAAAGAATAAAATATAATACCTGTGTATATATCAACTCATTTTCTTATTTTCTCTTATATTGCCCTTGAAATATGAGTAAACTAAGCTTATGTATATTCATTCTCTTTTGGAACTTTTCATTTATTAATCACAATTGTCAACAATCGTTCTTTTTACGATTTGGCATCGTTCTTATTCATACTTGAATACATAGATTTTGTATAAAAATATGTATACATTGTCTACAAGACCATAAAAATGAGAAAAAAATACGAATAACCGTGAATCAGTCCGAAAGAAGTATATATAAATACGAACAACATTAACGATATACATAACGATATTTGATTTTTACTTCTGTTATCAAACCCCATCATGAAACTTATTCTTCTCGTCGTAGTTGCTCTCATTGTAGGTACCAATGCTAATATATTCAGTCGAAGGTTAGTCAAATTTTAAATATTAAATTTATGTATATATATGAAATATATTTTCCTACAGTTGTAAATGCAAAGCTGTTTCAAATACGGTTCATTTTCCATTTCATTCATGGGATATATCATCTTGCAAACTTTGTTCATGTAATGATGCTGCTATGGTAAATTGTGAACAAGCATGTGCCTCAGCAGTTCAAAACTATGCAACAACTGGCTGTGGAAAAGTTACTAAAGGTAGCAAAGTGAAATATTCATGGGATGCTAGTTCATGTTCAGGTGGTATTGGCCAATCGGAACTTGCATGTGCTTAAATATGAACAATATATTTTAACTAGTTCCTTATTTTTTTGATCTGTCATAAAATACATATATATTGCAGTAAAGAATTCAAATAAATGATGAGAATATATATAATGATTACAATTAAAGAAAAACGATGAAGGACTTTTTTTTTTTAAAGATAAGGGTGGAATTAATCGACTTTTACAGTAAACAAAATTGATATTGGAGAATACATATAAATCATTTATTTTGATTAATAGTTAAAATAAGTATTTACATGAAGTAAATATATTTATCTTGAGTTTCTCTCTTGATATTTAACAAATGAATACAAAAATTTATGATTAGAAATTGCCTAAATAATAATTTTATATCGTGTAAATGCAATAATATATAAACAGTTTGATTTCTTGTAAAATTCATCATTTTTGTTTATATATTTTCAATATAAATAACAAATCAAAGTTTATTATGAAAATTTGTCCCAGCTGATAAATCTATGCAACTCTATAATAAGATCAATTGTAAATAGTCTAAAATATAAATCGAAATATTTAGAAGAACAAATGTGCTATTTTGATAGTTTATCAGACATTTTGAAAAACAATACATTAATTTATCACTTACGAGCAAATATGAAAATATTAATCCTGTTCTCGTCAAACACACTGATTCATCATTAGAATATGACAATAGTTGCATCGAAAGAAAAGCATAAGAATTAATTTTTTATTCTTCTGTGTTTTTAGAAGAGAAAAAAAACAAAGTAGTATATGATTATTTTGTATATTTCTGGTATTTATCGGTATCCTCAAGTTTTATAAAACACATCATTTATTATAAACAATCGTTTTAAATAATAAACCGTCATTAGAATTCGAGATATATCAAGCAATTTGTTTAGTTTTGAACCAGTACACAATTAAATACTATTATTCCAGCAATTCTCTAATCTGTTTCTATTCAATATATAATAGTCAAAGGCAATACCAAACAGAAATTAGCTGTGAAGGTCATCTATCGTATGGACATAACTCGATAAACAATAACTATGTATTAACTACGACGTAACGTACGCAAGACGTGCTGCCATAGATATTATCCATACGTATTCTATGTACTATAGCTATCTCTTGTTCTTTACGTTTCTACTTTCTTTTCTTATAAAATGTCAACAGTTACTCTATTATCATAAATCGATACAGCGATCTATTTTAATTTATAAATATATTCATCTAAACGTCAACATATAACAAATCTAATAATAAGATCAAATTGAAACAAAAATCTATAGATTTTTTCCAATTGTTTCTTTGATGTATAATATCATATCAGAAAATAACGACAGTTGATATGAAATGTAAATAAATCGAAACTAGCTACAGATTATTTCTGTTTTTGAGATGTTTACTCATTTACACAATAATCATCATGCATTACAGACAAAAACAAAACTTAATACACATGAGAATTAATAATACGACAAATTAGTCATACAGTAAAAGCGTATTTATTTTTATTAATTTATGATCCAATTAGAAACAAAATTCAAATAGAAAATCATAAACAAAACAATACTGCTCTGGATATCAGCATAATCAATTATGAATGCTGTGTAGTTTATAATTTACTGTAATCCTCGATGTATAACGATCTAATAATTAGTTACTATTTAAATCATTTTTTGTATCAAAATTAAATCTCATTATTTTTATTTCAATATCTAAACGATCAAACAAACATTTGTCATGTCTTTTATCTCGTATTCTATTCTTGTCTTCAATGGCACCAAGTGAAAAGAAAATGTATTATTTTCTATATATAGACCTATCCTATAGAAGCGGAACGATCAAACTCAGAATCGATGAATACTTCAATACTCTTGATATATTCTTCTCTCGTTAATAGATTATAATAAATTTCTTGTGTTAAAAAAAAGAAGAATCGTTTTGAAATCAAAAAAAATATTATAATCATGTAAATGAATAAGTTTTTCTCTCGATAAATTTTTTTTTGTATTGAATAATATAATTATACTGTTTTTTTTTGTATAATGTTGATCGTAAATATGTAAGTGCACTATAGAAATGAAAGAAAAGAAAAGTCGCCGGCTTTTTTAGATGCAATTAGGAAGCCATGTGTTGTTTTAGTTATCTTCTTTATATACTAAATTGTTTCTATCATTTAACAAATTGATTTTTGATGACACATTTATATTCAATCAAAATAATGACATTTGGATTTCTTTTATTCATTGACATCGAAACTAACTTGAATTGATTATCATTATATAAGAAATTTAATTATTAGTCTTATGAAATGTATTGTAAATAAACCTATCAAACGATAATTTATCTTAAGTTAAAAAATCAAATCTTTATTTGCTATAAATAAATCAAGTGATTCATCGCTATAAAAAAAACCCAGAGTTCGAAATCATTTTTTTGTTCTTACCAGTGGCGGGTTTCGAGAGGGTGGGAGCGCACCCTGTCTCAAAATTTTTTCAGCGAAAATCAGTGGATGATAAGGTGGCTTTCGGGTAAATTCGCACCCATTCCCCAAAAATTCTAGATTCGTACATATAACGGAAAACTAGTTGTTTCATAAAATACGATTATGATTGTTCATCTATTAAGACTTATGACGCCATCTACATCCGATAAAAACTTTTAGATACTGTTTAAAATAGAAAATACCCAGTTTTTTCTCATTGTATTATATCTAATAGAAACTAATAATTAAATCATACTTCATTAATTAATTATTAAAACTATATAAGTTCTATAACATATTTAATTACAATTTAAAGACAAAAATAAAATATTCCAGTATCTCATTCGAATAGTTTATCTATTAAAAATTCGTCTAAATATATAATATTTATAAAGACATTCTTTGTTCTTATTCTTTCCTTTTAATACTTTAATGTATCTGCGTATATATGTCTCCCTCTCTCGTTCTTTTTCTCCTTCTTTTTTTATGTTCTTTTTCTTCTCTCTCTCTCTCGTATTTTTCCTTCTTTCGTTTCTCTTTTCATCATTCCTTATATTATACTTCCTTGCATTATTGGTCTAACTTTGTTTCATATTTAATGACAATTCCTTATTCTTCATGATTATATATAATTGTTAATATCAATGGCTTCAGCACGAAATCTTTGTCAACATTCAGATATTGATGGTATACAATGTACATCAAATGATTATGTTCTTTGTCCTCATTGTCAATTACAAGTATGTCTTAAACATTTAAATTTTCATCAAGATATACTTCGGTCAGATTTATTTCATTTATTTGATAATATAAATCATGTTCGTATAAATCTTGATAATTTAATATTTGATCCAACAAATTATCGTGCTGAATTATTTGAAAAATTAGATAATTGGTATAATGAACGATCAAATCTATTAAATAAAATCTATTCAGATAAAAAACAACAATTACAAATTTTATGTTTACAAGCACATATGGAATTTGATACATATAAAACAAAAAAAGATTTACAATTAAAAGATAATTTATTAAAACAATTTAAAAAAGTTTCTAAACAAAAACAAATACATATTGATGATATAAATGATATGAAAAATAAATTAAATGATATTGAAACAGGTTTAGATGAACTTAAACAATTACTTATTGATATTTATCCTGATACAACAAATATGGATATTCATATTGTTAAAAGACGTTATGTCGAAGCAACTAGGGTAAGTACTTTTCAAAATAACTTAATTAAGTAAAAAATGAAGTTCTATATGGTTGTTGAACATAATTTTTTTTCGCTTCTATTCTATTGACTGATTTTAAAAAAATTTTGTATTCCGCTTGAATTCATATCATACATATTTGAACAAGATAAAATAAGTAATTTCTTTTCTTTATTATATAATATCAAATACATATATATAAATGTTCGTTTTTATTGCTTATTTAACCTCAAAACAAACCTATTTTAATATTTTCTTTATAGCCATCATTTAATATTGATGATGATGATAATCTATGGGACATAGAAGATGATGATGATGACGACGATGATGATGAAAAAATGCAATCATCGGATGATATTCAAATTATTGGAGAATTTTCAAATACAGATCAATATCCATCTTCACCTGATATTATTTTATTACCATCACCGAAATCTTCGTCAATTCCTATGACTTCATGTTCATCGAAAACAACAACCATTAGTAAAAAAGAACCATTAAAATTTATTATTAAACGTTTACAACACTCAACTACACCAAATCAAGTCAAATATAAGTTACAGACGGTACCGACATCATCAGTACTACTAACGTGAAATAAAAAAAAAAGTTTTTAAATATTTCCTTTGTTTTTCTATGTTATTTTTAGTAAAACAAGAAAACCTCACATAGAGATTTTTTATTTTTTATTGTATATTGTTTATTGATACTTTCATTCTAACATCTCTTTTCATATATTAAATGATGATTTATTAGAAAAAATAAATAACATAATATTGAAAATATCAAAAAAAACGTTTTTTCTTAAAATTGATCAATAAATGTTATCAAGGGTATATTACCATTTACATTGATACATGACAAGTGCAAAAACAGAGGGAGAGAACATAGGAAAAAGCTTATCATAACATGACGTTCTTTTTTTCTGTTCTTTAGGGCATTGACAAAAAAAAAAAAAGAAAAACTTCATAGTCTCTTTTAATCAATCTATCCAATCAGAACTATATATATATATAACACAAATAGAAAGCAAATGTATACTATGATTTATGAAATTGATTTGTTACAATTATGTAATTACTTATATTATTCATAAGTGTCATAAAGTATATACATTTATGATTTTATATACCTGAACATTCCGAGTAGTGTTGACGATAAAGCTAAAATTTCACACTAAATCTTCTTCTTCGCAAAAGATACATAAATATCTAATATTTCTTTCTTTTGACATGATGACTCTTAGTTTATCGGAGCTGGAAATAATCATGATACAAAAAAAAAATTTGCAATTCAAACATGCATAAATAAGGGATATATCGAGAATGTTTGCACGCAAAAGATAAGGTATGGAATCAATAAAATTTATTTAATTAGCTAATTAAATTTTGATGGTTTATTTTTAAAGCCAAGGTTATTATTACGGAATACAATCAACTGAAAAAAAATCATAGTGATTAATTTTGAAAGAAAGATCATTTTTAAATATGGATGAATCTAATTTTTGTGTAATTTATTCTGTATGTTAAAAAGTAATCATTCACATGCTATTGCTTCCTTTTTCTTCTATAAATATATGTTATTATTGTCGATTTAATGCACACGCATCTATTCTCGATTTGATTTCATTTATATGTTGTTGACATTTGAATACTTTATATTCCAATTTACTTACTGGTTTATTTCATTTTATTTTATTTTTTTTTCTTCTTTTCATTTCTGCCTAACTGGTTCTCCGTCAGTAAAATTTTTATATCCGTTTCTCTTTAGTTTTTTTCCTCTTTTTCTTCTTTAAAGTCACACATATATATAAATCTACGTCTGTATACATAAGAAAAGTAAACGAGAAAGTGAGAACGTTTGTTGTTAGAAGTATCAATCATTTAATAAAACATTACAATACATGGAACCGTTGTCACCACCACCCACAATAACACCTTCTTTATTCCATCGACCAGAACTACTTGATAATCAAACTCGATTAATTTTATCTGCTCATGTTAAACCAAAACGACTTATTCGTAGTACAACACGTTCAGCTGGAATATCTAAGGCACGTACTGATTCAAGTTCAATATTAACTACATCATTTACTCAAGAATCAGATGAGGATGACGACGATGATGATGAAGATCTTTCACCTGAAAATATTATCAATTATGATACAGATATTGAGGAAGATGAAGAACCCATAAAAGATTATACATGTAAAGGTCTTTATTTAGATCAATGTCATCGTCATAGTGTTATACCCTCATCATTCTTTTTACGTTCTATTGATAAGAAAACTTTAACAATACGTTATTGTGGTTTAAAACCAATCAATATTAAAGTTATGATACCATCCTTAAAAATCAATACAAATATTACAAAACTTGATTTTAGAGATAATGGCCTTGGATCACATGGTACTATTTATATTGCAGAATTAATTCGCGATAATGAATATATAACTGAATTAAATCTAGCTGATAATGATATTGGTTTACAAGGTATGAACATTTTAAAATGATTCAATAGTTTGCAATATAAATATATACACATTTGAGAATTTCTATGGTTTCTTACAATCAAATATAATCGAATGCATATATAATATATTTTCAAAAGAGAACAGAAAAGATAAATTTCATATTTATTCAGTTCAAACAATTTTTTTTGTATAATATTATTATTGTTAAGAAATAGAAATGTTCTTAACATTTATTTGAATTTTATATTATTTATATACTTCATCGAACTGAATATTGTTTATATAAAGATAGAAAAAAATATATTTATTTTTTAAGTAATTTTAATAATCAAATAAAGAAATGTTGTGTATAGAAATTTTATTGTTACTATTTTTTTTCGTTCATAGGTTGTAAAGCTTTATGTGAAGTACTTCGTTCAAATCGAACAATACGAATACTTAATCTTGATGGTAATCGTTTCAATGATAATTGTGCACAATTTTTTGCAGATGTATTTTCGGAAAATGATACGATTAAATATATAAATTTAAATAAAAATTTATTTGAAAATGATAAAACTGGTCGTCTTTTTGGACAATCATTAGGTGAAAATCAAACAATTGAAGAATTTTATATTGCTTGGAATCATTTACGTTCAAAAACATGTGCCTTATTATTAAAACCACTTATGTTAAATGCACGTTTAACAATACTTGATTTATCATGGAATGGTGCTGGATTACATACAGCTAAAATAATATTAGAATTATTAAAAAAAAATTCGACATTAGAAAAACTTCGATTAGATAATAATCAATTTAATACAGAATGTGCCGTATATATTGGGCAAGGTTTAGCAAAAAAATGAAACATTAAAAATATTAACATTAAATGGTAATCCATTGGAATCAAGCGGTTGTTATGCTATATTACGTCCATTAATGAGAAATCCAACATCACAATTACAAATTATTGATTTACGTGGAATTATTGTACATAGAGATTTTATTGATTTAATTCAAGAACTTGCATCTTTACTACCAAATTTAACAGTTAAAATAGGTAGAGAAAGAGAAAATGAACGATTTCAATAAAAAAAAAGAATCGTTTTATATATTAGTTGATATTTTAGTGTGTCGTATATTGTTTATAAATTTTATATTAAATATAAGTTTATTTACGAAAAATACATAGTAGAAATTATAGTATCTTAATTTTTTCTCATATTTTCCATATTTATTATTTCAGGACTAAGTAATCTTGCCGGGCGTATTAATTGAATTGTTGCTTTGATTTTAGTTAGTAGTTCAGGCATGGAAAGCATAGAAACAAATGGAAAAAGAAGTACGATGAAATACGTAAGAAAAACAGCATATTCTGTAAAATTGACACCGACATCGTTTGGTAATCCACACATATACAAGAAAACCATAAATGCATTAGGACCAGTAACAATAAGATAAAGAAATGATATTGATAATAATTGAATTGTCATTTTTCGACATTGTCGCCATCGAATAGGTTGATTCATACGTTGTTTTTGTCGAATAATACGTATAATTAAACTCATACTAAATATAACTATTGATAAATCTGGTAAAATATTATTAATCATTGTTTCAAAAACTCGAAATACCATTAAATCATATAAACCAACAGAAAAACAAATCATACCAGAATCAATAAAATCATTTTCACGTGGTGAAAAGAAATAAACAATAAAATAGAATATATGATAATAAATAAGAATTAAAGCTATAGGAAGATAATGTAGAAAAAAACGTTTTCTTTTTGTTGATAACCAAGTATGATGAAAAATAAGAATATGTCTTTCAATTGATGCCCATGCAAAAAGCATTATTTGCATCGCATAGAATGCCCAATCAATGAATGCCCAAATACTACAAAAAATATATGATCTTTGCCAACTATCACCTTTACAAAAATAATAAAGCATCCATGGGTACATCGTTACTTCGCAGAAAAGAACAGTAAAAAGTAAAACAATAATAACATGATTATTAAGAGAACGACGGAGATTTCGATTTGAAAGAAGATAATAAAGAAGAAATAATGTACAAATAATTGATGGAATAAGAAAAATAAGATAAAACCAAAATTTAACACTAGGTAAAATTAATCCAACTGAAACAATAGATGAATCATTGATGGTGGTACTATTATCTGTATCAAGCATTTTAGAAAACTATGATAAATCTTACTATTATTTATATAAAAGAAAATTGAAGTTTACGTATTGCGTGAGATCTTATTTCTATTGATTATTTTTTATTTATGCTTGAATAAGAAAAAAATGCTATTAGATAAATTGTCATATGAAGTATCTTTTAATCAAATGTATAGCTTTTGCTAGAATAAAATAATTAATTTTGAACAAAAACATGAAATATGACAACAGAATAAGAAGTATAATTTTGTAGCATTGGAAAACAAAAAATTCAAAGGAGTACCGGAGTACGTGATTTTCTCCTTGTGAAGATTATTCTCTAAAAATACGATCATTTTGTTTGTCTTGCAGTTAATATTTCAGGACGAATAAATCTTGTTTGTCGTCGTTTTCGACATAATAAAATTTTTCTAATTTTGTTTCGAAGTTTAGATAATGGTAAAATACAAACAAAAGGAAAAAATAATATAATCAAATAACTGAAAAATTCTGCATATTTCTTTACATCACCACTTGTATTAGATGGTAAACCACATAAATATAAGAAAATCATGAACGTATTTGGAAAAGAAAATGTAAGATAAAGAAATGATATGGATAATAATTGAATAGTCATCTTTCGATGTTTTCTCCATTGAATTCGTTGATGTACACGATGATTTTGCCAAAGTGCACGTAAAATTAAGGCAATACTAAATATTATAATAATTAAATGAGGTAGTAATTGATTAACTATAGTTTCCCATAAACTAAATACATTGTTATTATATGTACAACAAACGATACATGCAGCAGCATAATAATTAATGGAATTTACACAAAATGGAAAAAAATAAACAATTCCATAAAAGATAAAACAATAGAGTAGAAGTAAAATAGGAGGAAGATAATGTATAAAAATACGTTTTCTTCTAGTTGATAACCATCGATCATGAAAAATAAGAATATGTCTTTCAATTGAAGCCCATGCAAAGAGTATTATTTGTGTTATATATAGTCCCCAATCAATAAACCCCCAAATACTACAAAAAATATATGATCTTGGCCAATAAATATGATTATTATAGAAATAGAGCATCCATGGATAAATAGTTACTTGACAAATTAAACAAATCAAGAGAAGAATAATAATTACATGATTATGAAGTGCACGATGTAAGTTTCGATCGAATAAAAGATAACAGAGAACAAATAACGAACAAATTATTGATGGAATAAGAAGAATAAGATAGATCCAAAATTTAATAATACGAAATAGGACATCAATATCCATTTTTGATATTCGCAACTAATAGATTAACGCAAATATTGATAATAACTGAACTAATCTGGTTTTGAATCATTCATTCCATGTCGTTTTTACAATAGTTTACGACAAAAAGAAAGTAGATACCTTTTTTCTTAATAGATAATTGAAAAAGATAGTAATATTAGAAATACTCCATTAAATTTCATGCTTAAAGGAGCAGTATGGATGAATATTATCGATAAGACAAAACAAAAACAAAAAAATGGTTCCCATTTCTTTTTATTTGATGTATGCCATAATTGAGATTCATGAATATATAAATTGATTGAAAAAAACAAATTAGCTGTTTGTATATTAAGGATAAAACTGTTACAATTTATTTCATAAATTTAAAAATCACTGTAAACTAACTCAAAAAACGGTTATATTTATCGCGAATCAAAAAGAAGTTAGTTAACCTGAGAAAATCACATCTATTACAAAGAAGATAACTACTAAAATATCTGAATAGAAAATACTAATTATTATTATTATTATTATTTTTTTTTACTGGTTGTTCGTTTTGTTGATGCTGTTCTACGATTACTACTTGGTGCTCTTCTATTTCCACCAGTTGACGGTAACATTGTCTGAGAATTTGGTGGCGGTAAAAATACTGATCGTATACTTGGATCAGTAATACCAATACGATATGGATTATGTAATGATTGAGATTGAGAATTTGCACTTGTTATTTGAATTTCTGATTCAACCCAAGTATTTTTTCTTCTTGAAATACTTGATTTGGCTGGAATCTCATCATCACTTAAAGCAATTATTTCATCATCACTGTCATTAATTATTTGACTACCATCATTCTGATTATTTACTGTTGTTATTTGACTTTGCGTATCTGCTGTTGTAATTATTGGTTCGTCATCATCATCATCATCATCATCATCAATACTAACAACTTCAGTTTGTTGTCTATTATTATTATTTTGATCTCTTATCTGTTGTAAATCATCTTGCAATGCTTCGTCAAGATCAATTTCAATAAGTTCAACCTGTTCATTTGTTGAAGGTGAAAAACGAACAGTTCGTTTTGCTGGTGTTTCAGTAGGTGGTGGCGGTGGTGGTGGGGGTGCAGCAGCTGCTTCTTTTCGAGCTTTCTGTATAGCACGTCGTTGCCATGCAACATCAAATTCTTCATCTGATGAATCATTATCATTACATGCCGATTTTTGTGTAGATATTGCTGGTAATGATTGACTTGTTTTAAGTACACTAAAATTTCAAAATAAAAATTTCGTTATTAAAAAAGTAACTATTTACTTTGTTGATGACTGTTTATCATTTGATTGTTCATTATTAGTTGATGATAGACTAAGTTGTGAAATGGATCGTTTTGGTCCAAATGGTTTCCATGAAAGATCACTTTCATCTTCTTCAATATAATCCATACCTAATTGTGTTTCAGTATGTTCAACATTAGTAAATGATCTTGAACGTTTAAATGCATCGACTTGTGCTCTTCGTTTGGTGTTAGACGCACCTGTAGTATCCAATAATTTTAAAGCTACTGGTTGTGATGCTTTACGTTTAATTGTATCGGATGATAAATATGATGTTGGTGCTGGACGATTTTGACCTGGATGAATTCTTTCACGTGGTTTTACACGAATACGTGTTCGTTTTTCATCACCATCAATATGTTGTTCAAGTGATGAATATGTTGGTGAACGACGTAATGCTTCAAGAATTTCATCTCGAAGATTCTCTTCATTACCTTCTGTTATTGGATTGTTTGCTAATGCATCACATATATCATGTATACGACCAAGTTCACGATCTAATTTTCGTTTATAATCATCTAAATCATCATGAATTTGATCAATTAATTGACGATTAATATTGCTTTTATTATTATTCATTATTTGTAATACTTTACATGATTGTTTCATAATATTAGTTTTTAAATCACGTGTCCATTTAAGTAATTGAGCAAGTTTTGCACGTAAAGTTTTCTGTTCATTTGTATAACCACGAAAACATCCAGAACTTCGATTAGATGTTGTTGTCATTGTCGTATGTTCAATACAAACATACTAAAAATAAAATAAATATGTAAGGAAGACGTCAAGTAGATTAGTTAACTGAACCAATGAGCAATAAGAAATAAACCTTTATGTTAACATATAAATCAACAAAATACATTATTATAGTTCAACGATTAAAGATAAGTTTTCTAGTTAGAATTTTAAAGAAGATAAACTATGTATGAGTTTTTGAGAGAGAGAGAAATATATATTGTTATTAACGACATCTCTTGAAAACGATAACTAACTAAGTTTGATATTTATTCTTACTCAAATTTAAAATAATATGTATTTCTGTGATAAGTATTGAGCAAATATTTCATTTCCTATAAAACAGCTTTGAACTGATCATAGAGAATTTATGATATTATACTAGTAGTATATCATTGAATAACAATCAAACAAAACGAAATGATATATTTATGACTGATAAGAGTTTTGTGATAAGTTTATTCATTGTGGTACTTGTACATTAAGATTAGCACATGTATTAATCTTAATGAACTTCTTACATTCTAAATCTGAGTTTCGATCGAGAAAGAAAAAAGAAATTCTCGTTTTAGATATGAAAGCAATTTTAACGTATAGTGCTGTAATCATCCATAAATAAAAGAACGAAACTACCATGAAATATAGTGATAGTAATAATAATTTGACATCGGCGAAGTTAACATTAGCGATTTTTTTCTCAATTTAGTCGTCATACACCCATACTCATACCACGAATGATATTTATCGTTTATTATAATTTATTATTTTTATTATTTTCATAATGTAGCAGTTAATTATTTGTCGTAAATTTGTGTTTGATTTCTGGATATTAGGAAAAAAGAAAAGTATTTGATTATCGGAGTTGTTCTACTTGAAAAAATATCGAAGTATTTGACTTTTATAGAACTCACATATAAAAGTGAGTGTAAGTCATAAGTACAAGTATTGCAAGCCCCCTCGCTGATGAGAAGACATCTGAGTTTGAGGGTGTGAGTGTGAATGTGAGTGAAGAGTTATTTATCAACCTCACCTACATCCTACATTCTCAAGAATAGATGAACCAAAATAAAGTAAAATAATGTTATAGAATATTATAGATTCATACTTGCAATCAAATCTGAAGCAGTGAAAAAAATGAAAAACAACGCGTTAAAATTTAACGAAAATAAAATGGTACAAGGCGCACATTTTTATGTATAATTGTTTTTGATTTCTCTGACTAGGTTGTTTTTACGTTTTAATCCATTTCATAAGAATACAACAAAGTGGTCTTGTTTATCGACGAGTGTTTCGTACTTTGTTGTTGCCAGCATTGATAGTAAATGCTTCATGATCGCAAGGGCGCGAAGAAAAGAGAACAGACAATTAAACACTTTCATGTTCGTCACATAAAGCCATTCAGTCAGAGAGAGAGAAAAAAATGAGTAAATATAATACCGTTTCTTTTAACTACGTCTCACGATTGTACACAATCGCTCATATTAAGCCAGTATAATACCATTTCTATCGAAAGTGCAAGTTATTATACAACAAAACAGTCCATTTTTATTAATAATAGGAATTATGATGATATAATTCCAAGGTGACTATATTAATTTTTTTACTTATTACTTAATATTAAGTTAAATGTGCGCCCCTAAATATAAATTTGACCGTTCTAGATGGCGGCAAACTATGAGTCAAGTTCAATAACAGTATTATGTGACCACTTTGTAACTGGTGCGCCTCAGGCTGAATGGGTTGCAGCCGGTGTAGATGGATTATTCAATGTAAGTTCAATAACAATGAATTTGCCAATTGTCTCAATCAGTGACACTGTCGACAAGATTCAGATGGCAGACGAACTGAAAAATGGCTCTGGTATGGATAAAGTAAATACAGCGTTGGAACTCGCTCGTTGTACAGGTGACGTTACACATTTACTTCACGCATATACTGTTGAGAGCATTTTTTATCGAGTGCTTAATCGGACACTGGCAAATCAGCTTCCGTCGACAGATCTCACCGAACTAATTTCTATGTTTAACGCGTTGAAGAACGGTACTCATAAGAAAGCAACACTAAACTGGGCACTATGCTATGCTAGTACCATACGACACGCTTGCATCTCTCCAGAGTCGTCCCTCAAATACTACTTTGGTAAAACCTATCGTGGTATAAATGTTACCGAGCAAGATTTGCTGGTGTATCATGTCAACTCGTTTATTATACAAAAAACGTTTGCATCGACATCAAAAGACCGTTCTGTCGCTGAATGTTTTGTCGTATCGTCTGGACCTGGACAAATACCAGCGATATGCACATATGTTCTTGACGATCCCGATATGAAATTTTTTATTGATATAGGAGATATGGGTGCTATTCGCGGCGAAGAAGAAGTGCTCATTTTACCATTTTCTATGTTCATGATAAGTAAAATTGATCGAACTAAAAATAACAATTTTATAGAGATAGAACTGACGGTTCCAACGACAACTCGAATTGAATCGTTAGATTTAAATGATTGGGAACCTTCAGACAATATGATAAATTGGGCTATGAACCTTATCGACATTCCCACCCTCATGGCTGGTATTGATATTGATGATATGACTTCAGATTAACTTCGTCCACAAATATATTCAAAGAGAGTTACCACAAACATAGCCGTCACGAACTTAATATTCCTCTCCGTTCATTGTATGCTTGCATTTCAAATATTTTTTTCTTCAATTTTAGCTATTTAGACTAACTTTAACATCCAAATAAAATATAGTAATAGTATGAGTGTGTGGTAGGATATCTCTCCTTTGGGTGTGAGGTGTGGGTGTAGGTTTGTAATGGAAATAATACTCATACCCACACCCACACCCACACTCTCGTTATTAATTACAATTTTATGCAATCGCTTGTTTTAGATCAATAACAACTAATAATTCTAGACTGCTGTTCAGACCCAGGAGGATGATTCC
>CAJNOI010000028.1:583419-608450 GCA_905250115.1 Adineta steineri
AATCCGATTAGATTGCTCATAATCCAAAAGAATCATGATTTTTTGGTTGACATTTTTCACTGGGTACAAATAAGATATGAATACTATTTCTGTTTGATCTACTAAAAAATTGAAATGGAGTATATAAATTATTTTTAGATTTATATTACATGCAGATAATAAAATGATTTAAAAATAGTAAACGCAAAATATTTTTTATTAAAATATATAAAATAAAACATATCTTTTGTCATACTCAAATCTATAGTCTAAATATAGTCAGTCAATTTCTAATTGTACGTTGAATGGGTTGATCATTTCGAACTTGTTTAATCAGAAATATATTTAATATAAAAAAGACAACAGCAGGAATGTAAACACCAGGTAAATCTACCCAAAACATACTTAATCGTATTCGTCCACTAACAACTTCATGTACATGTACGAGCATATGTAATATATAAAAAGCTGTATTCATTGTAAATAATGGTAAACGATAAATAGGATAAAATCCTGCAATCAAAGTACCAGCACCAACAAGAAAAAATATACAACCAATATCTCGTACAAAATGTACATTGAATGGACCATATTCAGGTACACCAGCTGGTAAATTATGATACCAATGTTCAGGAGCAATTAACATCCAAAAACCATTGAGTATACCAATTGATGCAATAATTATACAGATTATTGTCCATCGATCATAAACTTTAGAGTTTGATGATAAAGGTTTGTATGCTTGACCGGATATTCTTGATGAATGTAATGATTCAGCACTTAATGAACGTCGATTCATATTGTATAAAAAATAATCAATGAATGAGATTTTTCTTTATTTAGCAAGATACAAAAATAAAAACATATTTATGTCAATATAAATATACATATGACAAGAAAAATCCCTCTATGGTAGATATGAAATCTAACGCAAATTAATATTTCTAGATGTCACTTTGATCCAAACAAAATATTTCGATTGATCACACGTTTTAATACTTTGAAGTTGTATACCAAGTACATATTAAGTTTATTTAACAAATATCATCTTCTCTTAAAATAGAAAATTCTTTTCAAGCAGTTATATTAACAAAAAATCTGTGTTTTTTATTTCATATCCTTGCGGCAGTAATTCATTATCTTGAGGGTGTGGATGTGGGTGTGGTTGGTAGTACAGTCTTAATTATCCACACCCTCAAGATTCATCTTGTATTTTTTTTTATTAATATATATATATACTATTTGTAAACTCATATTTATTCATTCGTAGAAATTTTTGTATATTCGGCTTAGGTTCGTGTGAATAGATGAAAACCATGTGAAATACTTTTAATAATCGAATAGTATTGATATTCTAGACTATCGTAAATATTTTCATTGATGAAAGTCATTAATGAAATTGCGTAGAAGAAATAGTTTGAAAAGATTAATACAAAAAAATTTCTTTTCATATTCTTATTAGTTTATGAATAGAGACAGTATTCAAATTTTTTTTTCACCGGTTTTTGTATCGTTTGCATAGCTTGCCACTCGAATTGGTCCAAATAAATATCGCGCCACGGATCCTTACAGTGTAACGTATATTTGAATAGAATTGGCATAAACTCATTCATTACATGAGTCATAGAGACAACATATTTTTGAAATAAATACAGCGCTTGCTATTCGTTACCTCATCCGAGGAAGTAAACTAATATATGGGTTAAAAGAAGAGAAAAAAGTACATTTGTTTTATTTCAATAGCAAGTAGGTTGCTTTGCGAAAGTAAAATCATTTTCTTATAAAGAATGGTACCCAATAAATCTGTCTTGGATAAAATTGAAGGATATGATAAAACACAATTGGTTTCACTTGATAAAGCAATTGAACCACTTGCATCTCTTATGCCTGATATTAAAGAAAGAGTTCAAATAGCCAAAGAAAATTCTATAGCACCTGCAGATGATCTGTCATCGGATGAATCAGCATCGATTTGTCTTTATTCACAAGAATGGAAACCATCTGAACGTTGTCTTTATTATAAACTTAATGCAGCTTTACGTGAACAAATACGAGAAAACATTCAACCATGGCTTTCATTTCTTAGACTTCTCGTAAAAGCAGTTAATCATTTACCATCGAAACACGAATATGTTTATCGTGGTGTTAAACAAGATTTACATAATGATTATCCAGCAGGTAAAAAATTTATCTGGTGGGGATTTACATCATGTACAACTACTATTGATGTTCTACAACCAGAAAAGTTTCTTGGTATGACAGGCCCAAGAACATTGTTTACTATTGAATGTTTCAATGGAAAAGATATAAGTAAACATTCTTGTTTTACTTCAGAAAATGAAATACTTCTGGTAGCTGGAACAGAATTTGAAGTTATTGCATGCCTTGATAATGGTGGTGATTATCATACAATTCAATTGAAAGAAATTCCATCGATATCACCACGGCCGCCACCACCTCCATTACCACTACCAAAACCACCTTCATTACCGCTACCAACACCACCATCAACACCAAGATCAGGTGATACTCAAAAACTAATTGACTTAATTTTAAAATTTAAACCACGAACAGATGTGTATTTATTTGGTAGAACATTGGTTGAAAAAGACATGGATATTATCGTTCAATATGCAATTATTGAGAGACAATGTACAGGTCTTTATTTAAAAGAAACTAATCTTACATCAAAATGCCTTACTGTACTTGCAAAAGCTTTATATAATAATACAACATTAAACGGATTATATCTTTCTAATAATCATACAGGTGATGAAGGTATAAAATCTCTAGCAACAGCATTATGTATGAATAATAATAGAACATTACAATGTCTTACTCTTGGTCGTAATTCTATATCAAATGAAGGTGCTCAATATCTTGCTGAAATGTTAAAAAGAAATCGAACATTAAAAGAACTTTGGTTATCAGATAATCCTATTGGTGATCAAGGTGTACAGGCATTAACAGAAGCACTTATCCATAATAATCAAACACTTGAAATTCTATCAATCGGATGGGATAAATCAATTTGTGATTCAAGTGTTGATGCATTAGTAGATATGTTAATGAAAAATCGATCATTAAAAAAAGTTGATCTAGTTAGTTGTAAACTATCTAGAATGGATAAAACACGACTTCGCGAAGCAGTTAAGTCGAAAAAAACTATTGAACTTCAGATTTAATCGTAATGAATTATTTTGTAAATTAATGTTAAACATAATTTCATTTATATAATTTTTTGTTTCGTATAATCAAATCTCATTATATTTTATGTTCATCGAAATTAATGACATAGTAAAACGATGTAATTATAATAATTGAGAACAATAATTATCATGCTTAAATGTATAATATTATTTTTTGTCTATTTATTGGAACACAAAATTTATTATCTCAACTAATAATATATTTCTTTTGAATCTAAATGTTATATCGAACTTGAATTAGTTCAGTATGATCTGTTAGTATAAACAATTTTTTTATAATAAAATTTAAATAAAAACAAAATGCTGATTTTTAATTCAAATATAAAATGTAGCGTGTAGTAATTATTCAAAAAAAAACAACAAAAAAAGAGTATAATGTTTTTTATTTGCCAAAGGATGCTGCTGTAGTAAAAATTGATCATAGAATGGTAAAGTACGGTTTTTAAGTAAATTGAAGGCAGTTATTCTATGTTTACACTGTATTCACATTATAATAATTCACTGGAATTAAGATCGAGAGAAATCTTTGTCTTGAATACCATCAGAAATTTTTTGATGAAATTAATTGAATTTTGATTGTCACAAGGGACTAATGATTAAATATTAATTATGTTCAATAAAATACATACTGCTTAATTTTGCCCTAGTTTTTGTGGAGATGCTGATCTGAAATAAGATTTCGTAGAATTGATTACGAGTTAATTCGAATAAAGATTAGTTTTCATCATAAGAAATCTTGTCTTAATCATTTGTTAATAGTGATCAATATATTTTTTTTATAGTGGAAACAAATCATTCTATTTCTATCTTTAAATATATACACACAAAATGAGAAACAAAAATCACCGGATAACAAAAAAATAAACAAAAGAACAAACAACTATTTAATATTTAGTGTAGTACAATCAGTTATCGTTATTTTCTTACGAGATTTCCGGCAATAATCAATGAGATATTTTAGTAGATAAATTATTAAAAGAAAGAATACAATACATGCAAGTATACATGGAATAAAGAAAAGTAGTTTTATACGAAATATTAACCATAAAGATGATGATGATGATGATGGTGAATCAAATATAAATGAAGTGGAAGTTGTCAATAGACTAAAAAAGAATAAATTATCTATATTGCATAACAATCAAATTAATGTTTTGTTAGTGTATTATAGTTCAATGATGGAATCAGCTTGGATTTTTAAAGATCGATGCCATTAGTAAAATGAAAAATTCAACGAGATGATTTATTAGTAGCAGAATTTATTTCTTGATCTTATGTTTAACAAAACATTTGTCTTTCATTCAGAGATATGACTTTTTATTCTATATAATACAATTTCAAGTTATAGCTCAACTTGAGTTTATATTCGTATTTTATTCTACTTACGTTTCATTACTATTAACATCAAATTTATTCGACATATCTGACAAAAAAATTCTATTAATCACATTTGACGAAAATATTCAAAAAATTTTATTAAGCATCATTTGACACATTGTTTTCAATACACAATGTATCTTGACAATTTATAATTTGTTCGTATATCTGATAGCACTACTTTCGATTGGTTCATTCTATGAACTACTGACATCTTAAAGTTAACCTCTATATCTAAAGCAGTAATGCATTAAAAATTAACTATAAAATCTAATAAAAAATTCAGTTCAATTTCATTGTCTTGATAAAGTTTTATAGATTAATTTTAATAATTTTAATATTAATAAGAATAAACATTCTATCCAATATTTATCCATATGAATCCATTTTTTTCTGTGGGGGTCGGTAATATACTCCAGTATCCATTTGCTTTTGAAATCAACTTAAAATCAACAAGGTTTACTGAAAAATGGTTTGTGTATTTGTTTGACTTTAATTTCAATTTATCTGTATTTATTTTTAGGCCGCCTCGCGACCTCTTGTTACTGTTTACGATGAAAAAGGTCAATCAACAGGAAAATCCGTTGTATTACCTGCCGTTTTTCGTGCTCCAATTCGTACTGATATTGTCAACTTTGTTCATGATCAAATGAGACGTAACAAACGACAAGCACATGCTGTTAGCACCAAAGCTGGTGAGTTTTAATAATAAGAAAATATATATTTTAAAACTTGTTTTTTATTCGTTTCTATTCAGGTGAACAAACTTCAGCTGAATCATGGGGTACTGGTCGAGCTGTTGCTCGTATTCCACGTGTTCGTGGTGGTGGTACTCATCGATCAGGTCAAGGTGCTTTCGGTAATATGTGTCGTGGTGGTCGAATGTATGCACCATTAAAAGTATGGCGTAAATGGCATCGAAAAATTAATTTAAAACAACGACGATATGCACTTGTTAGTGCAATTGCTGCTTCTGGTGTTCCATCACTTGTTTTAGCTAAAGGTAACAATTTCTTTTTTTATTTTACTTATTGGTAATATCATTTTGTTTATAATTAGGTCACAGCATTGAAACTGTACCAGAAATCCCATTGGTTTTAACCGATAAAGTACAAGATATAAAAAAAACTAAAGAAGCCGTCGCTATTTTACGTAAAATCGGTGCTTGGTCCGATATTCTTAAAGTTTATGCATCAAAACATACACGTGCTGGTAAAGGTAAAATGCGTAATCGACGAACAGTTATGAAACGTGGTCCAGTCATCATCTACGATAAAGATAATGGTGTTAAGAAAGCTTTTCGCAACATACCCGGTAAGAAATTTATTTTCAAAAAAAATTTTCTTATTCCTCTTATCTTGGGAGTTCATCTTAATCAATGAAATGTATCTCCAAAAACTGAGAGGAAAATTAAAAAGATTGTTTACGTCTTCGGAAATATATCTCAATGAAATATTTCTTCTTCATTTTAAACAAACATCAAACTTTTGTAAAAAATAAGAAATCTTTATCAACTTTTTGTTTTTTAGGTGTATCATTATTGAGTGTTGAACGTCTTAATTTACTTCGTTTGGCACCTGGTGGTCACGTTGGTCGATTCGTTGTATGGACTGAATCAGCATTCAAAAAACTTGATGGTCTTTATGGAACATGGAGTAAAAAATCACAACAAAAAGCAGACTTCAAGTAAGTTCAAAGTTTCTGTATTTTCTATTTTCTCAAAATATACATATGCCTCATCGATCTGCATTTGAGAGTTTTATTCTTTTTCAATAGAATAAGAATTCTCTAACACAGTTTCAAATGAGGCAATAGAAAAAAGTATCTGCATTCCCGGGAGATATCACGATAATAAATGTGAATATCTTCCTATAATGTTTAGATATAAAACTAACTAACTAAATAAATAAAATAATGCATTTCGATCTACGGGTTTATTGCTTTATTATAATAAGTACCGATAAAAGTAAATGCAATAATGAATAGAAGAAATCACACTTGGTTGAATTAATTTTTTCCATATTATTCATCAAATATAGTTCTTCAACATGTTTTTATTATTTTTATTTTTAGTCTTCCACAACCAATAATGACAAATAGTGATTTGGGACGTTTACTCAAAGCATTCGAAATTCAAAGTGTTCTTCGTGCACCAATGTATGTAACCATGTTAAATTTATATATGTATATATATTTATATGAATTTTAATAGTAAACGTCAAGCTCGTCGTAAAATAAAGAAAAATCCATTGAAGAATATTAGTTTAATGTCACGACTTAATCCATATGCTGCTGTTCAAAAACGTTCAACACTTTTAAAACAACTTAAAGGACGACGTACAGGAACAACAGCCGAATCAAAGGTAAAATATTATATTTATGAACTATTTTTTATTATTTATTTTCGTATTTTTCTTATAGGTTGCAGCTCGTAAAGCACGTACACATAAATCCATAAGATCCAACCGATTATCTGGTGTTAATTTAGTAAAAAAAACTAGCACAGAAAAAGTTGGAACCACAACTAAAACTACAACAGTAGCAACAAAAACCAAAACAACAGTAGCAACAAAATCTTCGTAAACAATCAACGAGTATTACTCGTTTAGTTTCCGTTTTGTTTGTTTTTATTCATCATATATATATATACATATTGATGAACTTGTTGTCAGCTTTTATCAAGAAAAAAAAACAACAAAAAGAAAAATAAATAAATAAGAAGAAATAAATGACTAAACGAAAAAGTCAAACGAGTATCGTTCTTGTCACAGAAAACATATTTATAAATTTCAAAAGATCAAGAAAATTCTAAGTAATGCATCGTTTAATCAACAATAATTATGAAATATATCTCACGAGTTTAAAAAAATTGCCTTCAGCTCTGACATGCTAAAAAAACTCGTTTTAATGAATCTTACACTTAATATCAAACGAGTAATAAATCATAATGTCTGACAAAGGCAATCGTGTAATTATTTACGCTGCTATTATTAAATAAACTCATCTTTTAACTAAGTTACATATTGAATAGATCGGTAGGTATGAAGAAAACAGTCTTTTAAATGATTATACTAACTTGTTTTCTAATTCATAATTAATTAACTCTTAGGTGTATAATTTCTATTATGAAATAAGTGAAAATGTGGTTTATTTATCGTACATGATTAAATTGAAAGTTTATTAATTTTTAATGAGTGAAAAAAAACAACCTCAATCTTTTTATAGGAAGTAAAACAATAAAAGATAAATCATTCTTTTTTGTCGATGACGATTCTTTTTTGTTTTTTTTCTTTCTCTTCTCTAAATAAAATTAAAACTTTAACCTACGTTCTTTTCTATTCCTCCCTTTTTTTTGCAAAGCACATTGTGTGGGTATAAAAAAAATCATGAAGTTTTATACAAAGCAACGAATAAATGACGTATATTCTTTTGCTGTTCGTTTCTTCACCTCAATAAAAACATTCATTTTTATATAACATATTGAGAAAAAAAAAGAATGAGTACAAGTCTAACAAATATAAATGAGGAAGTTGAAAATCTTGAACCATTTTATTTAATTTGGTTTGGTAATTCAATTAATAATGATATTCAACAGCAACTTCGAGCAATTATTAATTATTTATTAATATTCGATGATGAAGAACAATGTTTAAATTATATTTATTCCCTATCAAAAGGTGATCGAATTATTCTAATCGTTACAGAAAAATTCGGTGAACATTTTGTTCCTCAAATTGTTCATCTTCGACAAATCGTATCTATTTATATCTATTGTAATAGTAAAAAAAACAATGAACAATGGATAAAAAAATATAAAAAGGTAAATTAATTATTATTTATGATACAATAACCTTGTTTCAATTAGCAGAAAAGTACTTTTTATAATGTTATAAATAGAACTCATCGTCTAGGAATTTATTTAGTTTTAGCCTGACGAGACAAATATAATGTTAGATATTATTAAAAACTTCACTATTATACTATAAATAATCGTTTTTGATAAAATTTTTTATTTAAATATATGAGCACTTTGGTAATTAGACAGCATAAGTTATTTAATTGGTAGAATATGACTTTTCACATTTCATGATTAAACTTCAACAATTATTATTTGGGTACATTCATTTATTTTTAGACTAGATAGATTTAATAAATGCTTTTTACCTAAGGATACGTTACAACTATCTTAAAGCATATTCATGAGAAAAACAATATACTTTTAATTGTAAAGTTTAGTCTGATGCTATAGAGGATATTGCCATATATTTTACAGTAATGATAAAAATTATAGAACCACCTGTTTGTCAAAGATCATTGACTTGTTTTTATTGGAATAAATGTTTCTGTGACACACAAATGATACGTGGGTGGATACAACCGTCTAGACGATTATATTCACCCACATATCGCTCGTGTTTTACAAAAACATTGTCCCAATAACAACAAGCCAACAATCTTCGACAGACAGGTGTTTCTACAATTTTGATCATTACTGTAGTAAAGATAGATGAATTCCTTATCTCTAGTATCTATCTTAATAGTCTATGGAATATTTTTGTGTTTTTAAGATAAAACGTGTCATTATTGGTCGAGATGAACTTATACAACGAATTCAAACCGATTATAATCAACGACAAAATCATAAACTCGATGAAACATTATCCTATGAAATATTTAATACGAAAAATGTTGATAATAAATTTTTATCAACTGGTATGAATGATCATTTTATACATATACAAATATTAATTGATTGTTTAATAAATATGGAATCATTATCAAATGATAAAAATGAATTAATGAATTTATGTAAACAACAATATAAGAATAATTCATATGAATTAAATATTATAGAAGAATTTGAACGAGAATATTTATCGGAAAAATCTTTATGGTGGTATACAAGGCATTCATTTCTTTATCGATTATTAAATAAAGCTATTCGAATACAAAATATTGATTTATTATTACTATTTCGTTTTTTTATTCGTGATATTCGACGACAATTAAATTTAAGTAAATCTTCAAATTCTATTCATGTTTATCGAGCTCAATTAATGTCGAAAGAAGAAATAGAATTATTAACAAAATTTACTGGTGAATTTATATCAATCAATTCATTTTTATCAACGAATTCTAATCGAGAACAAACACGATCTTCTCTTATGTCGTTTATACCATCTGATGATATTGAAAAAGTTATTTTTGAAATCAATATTAATCATCGAGTAGATGATATAAAAACTTTCAGTAATATTACTAGTTATAGTTATTTTCCAGGTAAAGAAGAAATTTTATTTATGATGGGTTCAATTTTTCGACTTATACATATTGATCGTGATCGTGATGGTATTTGGAATATTCAATTAATGTTATGTGCAAATAAAAAACATCAATTACAATCATTTATTCAACAAAAGAAACATGAATTAGATATTATTGAAACAGATCTTCTCTCAGTTGGTTTTATTCTAGAAGATATGGGTAATTTAGATGGTGCAGAAAAATATTATCATCGTTTACTTAATCAATTATCGAAAGATCATGAAGATACAGCACGATGTTATCATGCACTAGGTGAAATTAGTCAAAAACGAGGTGGTTATGATTCAAGTATTGTATGGTACAATAAAGCATTACAATACGATACGAAAACAGATGATTCAAATCTTGCTCTTAGTTATAATAGTATTGGTGTTGTTTATACAAAAAAAGGAGATTATTCTCTTGCATTAGAATCATATACAAAAGCATTAGAATTATGGAAAAAAGTTTTTCATGAAGATCATCCAAATATAGCTATGTGTTATAATAATATGGGTATTATTTATCAAGAGGAAGGAAAATACTCTGATGCATTAGAATTCTATCATAAAGCATGGAATATTCGTGAGAAATATCTTTCGACTGAACATTCTAGTTTAGGTCAATCACATGCTTGTATTGGTAATGTACATTATCAACTTAAACATTATGATCTTGCATTAGAACATTATAGTTCATCATATGATATCTTGAAAAAATCTCTTCTTCCTAATCATCCAGATATTGCAATGATACTTCGAAATATGGGCCTTGTTCATCGAGATAAAAAAAATTTTCAACAAGCATTATATTATATGAAAAAAGCAGCAACAATGTATCGTCATTTATATCCTTCAACACATCATGATCTTATTCAAATTGAACAAATTATTCAACGTATATCATCGAAATCATAAAATGATCTTTTCTCTTGTTATTATACATTATGTTATAATTTTTATCATCTAATAAAAGGCAAATCAGAACATAAAAAACATCTTTATTAAGTACCTGATAATTCGGGATTTTCGAATGTCCTATTGGCGAAGAGATAATAAGCTGCTAATTTAATATTTGTCTCACGGATAAAATCTGTATAATTAAATTTTGATCATTCAAGTAATAAGAATAAATATTCTTAGATTGAGTTTATTCATTAAAAAATCTTTTACTAATAATTGAGTACTTTTATCAGATGATGAATTACTATTTAAATCGAAGGTTGACGGTAGAAAGTGAGATATCTGTAAACGAAATTCGATTATTTAGTAATTTAAGCAATAGATATCGTTTAAAGGTCATTTTCTTGATCAAGACAAGCAAAAATTTAAACTTTGATAAAAGTTAGTAATAATAATTCATTTTGCCTATCACACTATAAATGGTGATATTCAATTATAACTAAGAAATAAATCCCATCAATATTAGATGATATGAAAAACTAATCAAAATCATTCGTATATATATCAGCAGTAGTTTTCAGATTCTTTAGAAACGTGTTACTAGAAAGAATTAAATGGAACTATGAAATTTTTGTCATAGTCATAATGAAATTCCTTAACAAATTATTAATAATTAAAACATTCGTAAGTATTATTTCCACATGTTTATAAATGATTTCAATATTCCCATCGGTACGATATCTATGAAAATAAAATGATAACATACACGCTATATTAATTCTTTTACAATCCATAAAGAAAAGACAAAAAGAGTGTTAAATATGCCGTTTCACAACACATATATATATCGATGTAGGATATTGAATAAGTAAGATTTATCTCACTGAAACTCAGAAGACTACTCTATGATTTATAATTTTTGCATGCGTTTCTATTAACAAGAAAAATAGTGTTATAATATTTTCTCATTTTAATCAAATATTATATTTGTCAATTTTTCTCTTTCTGCTCCTTCTTTTTTTCACATTCATCATCCGGATTGAATTTTGATTGGTCAAAATAAATTTTTCTTCTTTTCTTCTTCTCCTTCATCTCACAAGTTTATTCCATTTTCAACACTTAAGCGTGATCTGTTGCTATTACATATATTACCAAAGAAAAACCGAAACGAAAGAATGCTTCAAACAGGTGAATTCTTTTTTCATGTTTCATATTTTTATTATTAATTATCATTTCTTTATTTAAAGTTTATCCAAGAACGGATTCATCAATACATTTAGAACTTCAAGATACTGAATTATGGTCACGTTTCGAATCTTTAAGTACAGAAATGATGTAAAAACTAATTATTTTAAAATCAATAATCACACTTCTTTTTCTATGTTTTATTTTATTTTTAAAATCATAGTTTAACCAAAGGTGGACGAAGAATGTTTCCTGTTCTTCGTGTTGCTGTTCATGGTTTAGATCCTGAAACATTATATGATTTTAAACTTGATTTTCTTCCATATGATAACTATCGTTGGAGATATGTTAGTGGACAGTGGCAAACAAATGGTAAACAAGATACTACAAATTCTAATCAAGATCGTCGTTATGGTGTCACTATTAAAGGTGAACCATATTCTCATCCAAAATCACCTAATTATGGTCGATTTTGGATGTCTGACATAGTTGAATTTAAAAATGTTAAATTAACAAATCGTGCAAATCCAACAAAAGATGATCATGTAAGAAAAAATCGAAATTTTCTTTTTCTTAATTTTAATATAACTGATTTCAATAGATTATTCTTAATTCTTTACATAAATATAAACCAAGAATACATATTTTACAATCATTATCAAACGGGCAACCAAATATTTTACTAAAAACTGTTACATTTCCATTAACATCATTTATTGCTGTTACTGCTTATCAAAATGAAGAAGTATTAGATATAAAATTCTTGTTCTTATTCTTATTATTTTTTTAAGATAACGGCATTAAAAATTCGACATAATCCATTTGCAAAAGCTTTTCAAGAACCAAGAGATCGGTAAGAATCGGTTGTTTCTTTTTGTTCACCAATTTAAATTTTGTTAAATATATATATTAGAACTGATTATGACGGACAAACGAGTGATGCAGATTATCGAACACAACATTTTTCATCTATTCCTTATTGTAAGTTAAATATCCGTTTACACCTTGATTTCTATCTTTGATCTTCCATCTCGTAGAAAGAAAAAAGGGAAAACAATTTTTATTGATTCTTTCACAGATATGTTGCCATTTCCTGCTGATGATTCGGCTACATCATCATCACAAGTTCTTCGACATCGTTCATCAGTTAATATCCATCGTACACGTCCATACTACCATCATCACAATCATTCATTAATGTCATCGAATTGTATGTTATTGATTTTTTTTCTCTCTTTTGTTTTATTTCTACTATTTAATGTGTTATTTAGCACCACCATTGCTACTCGTAGATCAACCAACACCGAATATGTTTGATTATGCAAATTCTGCAACAACATTTCAACATCATCATACAGCAGCTATGACGAATTGGTCAACATTTCAATTGCAAACAGCTATTGATAATAACCATCAACATCATATATAAATTTCTTTTTTTCTGTTAATTCTATTCGATTTCATTTAAATAAAATAATTAATTTTACCGATAAATATATTATTTATGTGAGAAATGTTTCAGTTACTCGATGAGCTTATAAGAATGTTTGCAATTTTATTGACAAAGTGCCATGATTTTTAAGAAAGTTCATCATCATCATCATTGCTGATCCTCTTTTATACAATAGAAGCTTACGTCTATTTATTTAACATTATTAAAGAAAAGAAAAATCAACAAACATTCCGTCATATATCAATCATTTTTTAATCACTTCATATTCCGGTTTAAAATTCCGGATGTTTTCTAAATTCTTTAAATTAACACAAGCTAAGAAAAAAAAATCAAATCTTTCTTTTTCTCTTTTTATTTATTTATATATTTCATCTTTTGATAAGTGACTTGATGCCACTTACTCTTTGAAGCAAATGAACAGAAGAGAGAGAGAGAGAAAAAGAAAAGTTTCATCTTTCACCTTTTGAAGTCAAGTGTAGTCTGTGTCATCTTTCAATGTACTGGTATATACACGAAAGAAAATAAAAACAAATATTAGAACATGTAAGAAAGGTTAACGATAGGTACTGGTAGCAAATAATCGATTTACAACATCGATGATATGTTGATTTAACCATTCCCTGTTGTAAAAACGAAAAGGAGAAGAAATGATGTAGAAAAATGATGCTTGAATTCGATCTGTATATGTAGGCGTTATAACACCTGTATTTCTCAGTGTAAGAGAGAGCATCAAAGTGAGAGGATGTCTCATATTCTAATTGAAATGTTTTTAGTGATGATAGGCTTACAAATACAGTAGATCAATTGACATATGTATGAGAGACGACAAATCTCAGCTTGATTCTTTTTCTCTTATTTTACTACCTTCAATCTCTCTAGTCATAAAAAATGATGTCGAACATTGACTAATTAGTATGTATGACGAATAACAATATCGACCACTGTGCAAGTTAAATATGCGTGTCATTGCATTTATATTGTTTCGTCTTGTTTATTAGAAGAAGAAGAATAATTGATAAGTGTTAAAGAAGATGCTATTATATGGAGTGAGAAAATAACTAGATAAATATGAAGAGAAAACTTGTGTTTTCAATATTGAACAATTCATTTCTGCTATAATTATTTAAATAATTTTATTACTTCAAAATAGAAAAAAAAGGGAGTTTCTTTTTTTCACATTCAAAATATCTTCATCTAATGTTTGAATAACTAAACTAGTCGTATATATATCGAAATAAATTCTGATTGGTCATAAAATTTCTTTTTTTTTTCGTTTTTTTGAAAAAGAGAGAAGAGAAATTCTCTTCGTTATTGGTTAATAATAAACGAGAAGAATAAGTTCGAAGGAGAAGAAAAAATGTCGCATACATTTGTCGGAAGTCAGAATTCGAATCTCTCACTTTCGTGTGACTTGAAGACAGAATATATTCATTCAATGCAACAACCACAGCAACATCAAGCTCATCAACATGGAAAGGTAGAATATTCTTTTTTTATTCTTTCTTTGTTATATTTCGCACATACTCGATTATAGTATCAACATCCACAAATTCAATATCTGATGAAGCCAGAATATAATGGAGAAAATATTACTATATCTTTACAAAATGTAGATTTATGGAGAAGATTTCATGGTTTAACAAATGAAATGATGTAAATTATTTTAATTTTATTTCTAAAAATTTTTTATTTGTTATAAAACATTTCTGTAGTGTAACAAAAGCTGGTCGTCGAATGTTTCCAATTGTAGCTATAAGTATTCGTGGTTTAGAACCTGAAAAAATGTATACAGTCGAATTATCATTTGATCAAATTGATGCACATCGTTGGCGATATGTTAGTGGTCAATGGCAACCAGGTACAAAACCAGATCCACCTGTACAACGAATACCATATCAACATCCTGATTCACCTAATTATGGTGAAACATGGATGAGAGATACAGTTTCATTTTCAAAAGTTAAATTAACAAATAAAACAAATCAAACAGGTCCATGTCAAGTAAGTGTTTATAATATATAAAAGAAATTTTTAAATTTTGTTTCTTCTAGGTTGTTCTTAATTCACTTCATAAATATAAACCAAAAATTGCTATAATTGATGTCATGTTAAAAAAGAAAATCTATGAAACAAGTTTTACTGAAACGGAATTTATTGCTGTTACAGCTTATCAAAATGATGAAGTAAGAGATAGTTTTTATTTTTTTTTGATCTATACGAAAGAATTTTAATGTTTTAGGTCACAGCATTAAAAATTAAATACAATCCATTTGCTAAGGCATTTCTTGATACTGGAAATAATAAACGGTAAGAATAGAAGAAGAAGAAGAAAAAATGAAATGAAGTGTTGATTTTATGTTTTTTTTATTATTTCCATTAGTGATGAACGAGATATGATGATGTTAGAGGAACAATCCACAAATGGACATAATTATGTATCACCATTTGCACATCATTCAATGTTTTTTCCACATCAATCATCACCAATGAATACAGGTGGACCTGAAAGATTAAAATTTCAATCATATCGTTCATCACCATATACATATTCTCAAATTCAACTAAAATCTTCACCAACTGATGGTAAGATTTATTTATTTATTTAAAGAATTGTTTAAACATTACACAACTTTTCATCAAAGAAACTAACACTATACCACTAATGTGCAATTCCGGAATGATGACACATTTGAAGAAAACAGAAATATTTTATTTTATTTTATTTTAGTTTTTCAAACAAAACTTGATCCATATCCATCAACATCAAATTCACCATTTGATCCAACATTATTTTATACTCAAACAACACCAACTAATATTCCATGTTCATCATCATCACCTTTATCACCTAATACAGCTGCAGCAGCGGCATATTATTCTAATCAATATTATTCAAGTCCAGCTTCATATTATTTTCCATATGGAACAACACCATCATCAACATCTCATCATCCATTTATGGCACCATTGACATGTCCATTAAATAATGGTACATCGTCATCATCACCGTTAAGTCCATCATTTTTACATTTACAACAACCAGTAGCTATTGTACCGAATTTAAGTAATCATTCAGCATCATCATCACCAAAAGAACATGAAAATTTATTAACAACAACACATAATAATGGACAATATTAATAAAATTTCAAAACAATGTTTTTTTTTCTGTTTTGTTCTTCTAATTCATTAGTTACGTCTTTTTTTTCTCATTGTATATGAGTGTGTATGTGTGTTTATTTAACAAGAAGAATAAAAAGTAAATGTGAAAAGTATTTAGTATTATTGATATGTAATTTTGCTATTGACAAAAAGATTGAGGATTTGTCTTCATTGTAAGATGTGAAAAAACAAAAGATTAGAGATTAATAACAATGACAATTGAGTATAGATTAACAATCAATGAACTAAATGAGAAAGGTCAAAGACAGGTGCATTTCGATTATTTTCTTTTTTATTATGTTTATATTTGTTTTGAGATGCATCATCATCATCATCATGATCACTATGATCAAATAAATATATATATTTGTGTGATTTACCGCTAGCGAATCAAAAGATTTTGACGTGATGATGTGAACCGCACTTTTTCTTTCTCATTGTACGTGCTTGAAGAAAAAGAGAAAAGCAAAGGATGATATGAGATGATGTGACAAATAACAAGTGAAGAGGCGTGTTGCTGGCATTTATTGCCATGAAAATGTATGTATATATATGTAAACAAAATAACAAAACGGTCACTTGTTTAAAGAAGAAAAGATTATCTTTGATCTTGTGTGAGGGTGCTTTATGACAAGAAGGTCATACAAATTATATATATATATATATAAAATTTTCAAAAAACAAAAATTAATGTTAAAATGATTTAAATATCAAGAGATGTAGTCAAATAAATTGAGTAAATAAATGAACAATTCGTTGTTCTTAATATAGATAAACTGATAGTAGAAACAGAATGAAAGAAAGACTTTTAAATATTTTTCAGTACTTTGAACAAGTATTTAAAAAAATGATTTTTACGTATGATTGTCCTCAGACTCTAAAAAGATATTCAAAACTTGGTATATAAATTTAACGCTATTAATGACATGTAAGTTTAATGTCACGTTTTATCAAGTTTATATTATTACTTTGAAATAATTTATTTCATGTAATTCAAAAGCATCAAATTTATGATATATAATATACGACATTTTAATGATCCTAAAAATAAATGTTAATTTATGCTTCTAATGCTATTTGAGCAGCAGCAACTTCATTTCGTCGTGACCATCGATAGCAAAAGATCTTTGTTAAAACAAACATCAACTGTCGACGAAATCGGTCTGACACCAATATACAAACATAAAATGGAGTCTAAATAAAATATAAATTTGTTTTTCTTACAATTTTCTTACAACATACATATATTTACTTACACTAAATCCAGAATAGAATAATAAGAGAGACATTGAAGAAGCAAATTGTATTTGTGCCCAGATAACTTGATTAGCCATTAAGTTTTGATTTGACGTTAGAATATTTGTAATAGCATATGGTACAATAGAAATAATAGAACATGGAATTTGAACAAGAACTATTGAGGTCAATTGTTTATCTAATTCACGCCTGACGAGAGGTACTGTGCGGTACGCAATGCGTTGTACATTAAGACAAGCCATAATTGCAAAAAATAATGCAATACAAACAGGTAAAAATCCTATGATAACAGGAGCATTAAAATAAATGCGATATTGTGTGAAAATAGTGTTTGTACTAACACAACTAGTTTTATTTGTAGTTGTAGAGTAAATCTGATTGTAAAAAATTAAATATGGAATATCACATAAGGCCCAAATAATAATGAATGATGTGATTAAACGATGAGCTATTTTGATATTACTCCACTGTTGCCATCGCGGATGAGCAGAAGTAGCAAAATATTGATCTATAATTGCTAAACATAAACAGGTTGAAGATGTTTGTGCACAAACATTCGCAAAATATAATCGAAATTTACAATAGAATAATGAAGTTTCAGTCCAATCAATAGAAAATCCTGTAATCATAATGCGAGTTAATAATCCAGTCAACAATTGACCGATATTAACAATTGACATGATAGTTAAATAGAATGCACATGAACTCTGTCGAAATACTTGAAGACTAAGAAATACAATAGTAAGAATAAATCCACCTAATGTACCTGCAATAAGAAGAGATATACCACAATAAATAGTAATTTGTTGACCAATAAATGCAAGAGATGTAATGATTGATGATGATGACATTGGAATTCAACAGTTTTTATTTTAGATGATTATAATTCTGAATGAAATAATTTGTTTTATTTTTTCTTGTTAGTTTACAAAAAAATAATGTTTTCCAATGTAGATGGAAGTAATTATATATGTCATACACAATCAAAATAATTGACATAGCAAGAGATGGATTTATGCTTCAATCAATTTAAATATAAAAAGACATGTTTTAGAAATCATGCTTGGAATAAAAATAAGCTACATTAAAATTTTCTTTGTCAGTGACTTCAGTAACGTAATTTTCATTTTGAAATATAGTAATGTAATAATAATGTTTTAAGGAATGATGCATACATTATTATTAATGTTGAAAAGTAAAAAAGTAGAAGACTGGATTATTTATAAAGATGAATTCATTAGGGCATGAATGCAGCGGATATGCGACATGCGCAGTTCTTTTTCTACTTTTTTTCTTTAATACTTTTCTATATAACATTGAAGTAATAATAAACATTTTATTCTTACTGTTTTGCAAATTTTTTGAAAGTTCTTTTTGTGAACCATAGTAAATGAGATTTTATATACAGTTATACTCATATTCATTTTATTGAAATAATTATTTGAAAAAAGAAACAATTCAGAATGTTTTATTATATACTATAGAAAATATGACATCTCTCCAAAGAGATGTAGCAATAGAATAATTTAAAATAATTTTTATCTAACTAAAAAATATAATATACTGGCTGCACTGTCGTGAACTGCAGGGAGGAGACTGATCCACGCCCTCCTGGTTAAGTCTGAGTCTCGTTTAAATATTCTACCTTCTCCTCTTCAATCTTTGTTAGATTTATATGAATGACAAAACATTTTTTTGATTATCCTTTATAACTATTAAGTTATCTTTGTGTTTTCAAGTATTTTATATTTTTGAAAAACGAAGAGGAAGAGTATGTTTCGTCATGAATATCATAACTAATTATATCTACATCAAACATACAATGATTAACTCTTTGACTCCCGAGAACACAAAAATACATTCGACTGTGTTTATCTTTAACTGTTTAAAAGAGTTTCGTATCATTTAACAAGGATAAAAACTTTTCTCATCGGTTAGAACATATACTAATACAATCTTTCTTCGATAAAGACATTTGCACACATTTATGTGTCTGCGGAAGCAAAAGCGTTACACTAGGCATTTCAACATAATGTTTTTTTTGATACATAACACTCAATATTGTATTATATTTTTGCTGTTGAAACAAGGAGTAACAAACTGATTTCTTGATTTCTAATATTTTTTGAGAATTTCTCGCGATTTTCAATGATTACATATTAATTCAAATCAATCACTGAACGTTTACCATTTTGTAAATACCAGCATGCAGCTTGTTTATGTAGATATCTTTTGCTACCATTAATAGTAACTCAAAAGAAACTATATCAAAGTTGAATAATAATATTAATTTGTGTTTTGTAAAATAGAAATATTGTCTACATAGTACATTTTTACTATACAGATTTAATAGTATATGTACTTATGACACGTAGTAAAGTAATGCTTTCTTAAATGTATATTAATTCCGTACCGTTATTGAAGACTGACCTTGACTTATCTCTGTTCATGTGTGTAAATATTATCCGATGAAGTACTGTTTCGCAATTTATCTTTTTTCGACTATAAATAATATCGATGTGATATTATTATTCTATTTGACTGTATTTCTAGCTGGTTGTCTCAATCTTTATATCAGAGAATTACATGAAGTAATATACGTATTAAAGGTAAAAAGTGCAGCTGATGTAAGTAACCCTCTTCACTGAAAATACATCGTTCACAGATCATACTAATAAGCATTAAATTAATCAAAATTAGTATATACTTCTTCTTTTCGATTCTATATCAAATAAATTTATGAAACTTATATTCACATGATTAAAAAGAATTCTATAATTAACTTCGATTGATTTCTCGATAGTTTTTGGCTAAAAATCAGTTCCCCCCCCTTGATATTCACATCATTAACTGTAAATCTCGTCTAAGATAATTTGTTTTATATGAAAATAATCAATCTTCAATAATCATATTTTTACATCAGAATAATTAAAATTTCTAGTTCTCCAACTCTCTCGCATTATGTGTTTATTTAAAAATAAATGATAAAATTTTTAAAAAAGCTATTAATTTATGCTTCTATTGCTATCTGAACAGGAGCAACTTCATTTGGTCCTGTCCATCGGTGACAAAAGATCTTTGTTAAAACAAACATCAACTGTCGACGAAATCGTTCTGACACCAATATACAAACATAAAATAGAGTCTAAATAAAATATAGATTTGTTTTTCTTATAATTTTATTAAAACACACATATATTTACTTACACAAGATCCAGCATAGAGTAACAAGAGAGACATTGAAGAAGCAAATTGTATTTGTGCCCAGGTAACTTGATTAGCCATTAAGTTTTGATTTGATGTTAGAATATTTGTAATAGCATATGGTACAGTAGAAATAATAGTACAGGGAATTTGCACCAGAACTATGGAGGCCAATTGTTTATCTAGTTCTCGTCTGACGAGAGGTACTGTGCGGTACGCAATGCGTTGCACATTAAGATAAGCCATAATTGCAAAGAATGATGTAATACAGACAGGTAGAAATCCTCCGAGAACAGGAGCATTAAAATAAATTCGATATTGTGTGAAAATAGTGCTTGTACTAACACAAGTAACCTTGTTTATACTTGTAGAGTAAATCTGATTGTAAAAAATTAAAAATGGTATATCACATAAGACCCAAATAATAATGAATAATGTGATTAAACGATGAGCTATTTTGATATTACTCCACTGTTGCCATCGGGGATGAGCAGAAGTAGCAAAATATTGATCTATAATTGCTAAACATAAACATGTTGAAGATGTTTGTGCACAAACATTTGCAAAATATAATCGAAATTTACAATAGAATAATGAAGTTGTAGTCCAATCAATAGAAAATCCTGTAATCATAATACGAGATAAGAGACCTGTGAACAATTGACCGATATTAACAATTGACATAATGGTTAAGTAGAATGCACATGAACTTTGTCGAAATACTTGAAGACTAAGAAATACAATAGTAAGAATAAATCCACCTAATGTACCTGCAATAAGAAGAGATATACCACAATAAATAGTAATTTGTTGACCAATAAGTGCAAGAGATGTAATGATTGATGATGATGATGACATTGAAATTCAATAGTTTTTGTTTTAGATGATTATGATTCTAAATGAAATGATTTGTTTTATTTTTTCTTGTTAGTTTACAAAAAGATAATGTTTTCCAATGTAAATGGAGGTGATTATGGACATGACATGCAATAAAAAGAATTGATATAGAAACAAATGGATCCATGCTTCAATTAGTTTAAATATAAGAAGACATGTTTTAGAAATTAAACTTAAAATAAAAATAAGCTACGTTAAAAGTCTATATCTGAATGACTTTAGTAATATATTAATGTAATAATAATGTGTGAAGAAACAATGCATACATTATTATTAATACTGAAAAGTAAAAGAAGATAATGGACCATTTTATAAAGGTGAACTAATTAGAGTGATAAATGTAGCGAATATGCATGTGTATTTCTCCTCCTAGTTTTTCTTTAATACTTCTCTATATAATACTTAAGTAAAAAGAAAATTTTATTCTTACTGTTTAACAAAAACTCTGAAACTTTTTCTTGTGAACCATAGTAAATGAGATTTTATATATAGTTATACTCATATTTATTTTATTGAGATAACTATTTCAAAAAAAAAATATTCATAATATTTTATTATATATTATAGAAAATATAACGGCTCTTCAAAAAGATACAGAAATAGAATAATTTAAAAATAACATTTACCTAGCTAAAAAATGTAATATAATGACAGGGCTTCCGCGAAGTGGAGGGAGGGATCTAAGTGTCGGTTGATTATTCCACTTACCCCTCCGCTCAATCCTTGTTAGATCTATATGATTAACAACATTTCTTTTTGAGAATCTGAAATATGTTTTTAATTATCATTTATAATTATTAGATTGTCTTCGTTTATAAGTGTTGTATATTTGAAAAATAGAGAGAGAGCGTGTGCTTTGTTAAGCATGTCATTTCTAATTATATCTACATCAAACATGCAATGACTAACTGTTCGACCCTCGGAGATTAAAAAAACATTCGAAGTTATTTATTTTTAACCGTTTAAAAGAGTTTCGTATCGTTTTCTTTTGTAGCGTGTCGTCTAAGAATCATATCGTATTATTTAACAAGGATAAAAGCTTTTCTCAACGGTTGAAACATATATAGGCATTTCAATACAATTTTTTTTGATAAATCACATTCGATATTGTATTGTATTTTTGCTGTTCAACGATGAACTTTGTTTGTTTATCAAATATTTTTACAATTATAGATTTGAATAGGAGTACGTCGTCCTGTATTTATATGCATTTTATAAGATAGTATAGATCTTTAGTCTATCCAACATTTATCAAGAAATATACCATTGTCTTTAACTAACCTGTAACAAATTTATTATGAAATTTATAGTTAAAACATTGGATATGATGATAAATTAATTTATAAAAGTGTTCCATAATAATAAAAATATATTACGAAAAGATTGATTTCAGTAATATATGAATTCGATCAACTGAAGTTTGAATGTATTTCTCGATATGAAATAAGTAGTAGTAAGTGTATTACTCTTTCATATTACTAAATGCATTCATCAAAAAGTATAAGTTATTGTTCAAATTTCCTTGTGAAGTTTGTCATGAAAGAAATTAAAATTAGTAAGACAAAGGTGTGCTCAATCTTTGATTTATATTGTCATTAATTAGACGATAATTATTTTAAACTAAGTAGTAATAATGTTCATCATAATCGATACACGTCGTTATTCACTAGTATTCATTTAAAGTTGTCGATATTAGTGAAACTTTTTAGTTATGGATGAGTATTAGTTTATATCGGCAGGTACTTATGAGTACAAAAGTCTCTGCTATTTTCCATACTCAAATATGAGAACGAAGATGTATACAAGTCTTAAAGAGACAAATGATCATAGATATGTAATCATCTCAGCGTATGTTACTCACGCTATATAACTTAGATCAAGATATATACACTAGTTCCTACCATTTTGTACGCCTAATCAAAATCATTTAATGAAAAAGATCATATAACTATATTATCGATAGAGAAGCAATAACTTAGCCTATAATCAAAAAGCATATACGTTTTGTATTCATTTTTAGTATTTGAAACTAATGAGGATATATAATTCAAGCTAAATCATTGAATTAAAAGTAATGAACTTAGAATAAAAGTTCTAAAAATAAAATGTACTCGACAAATTATGTTTTGATTATTAATCAAACTGCTAATTTGTGTTGAAATTACATCCATAGTAAACTGTTTTTGTTCACAGGCACTTATTTACAATTTGAAATAGCTACAACGAAATAGTATATTCTCACAAATATTTTTTTTTCGGATGTTAACTCGAAAGTTCAATTATTAAACAGGAGCGAATTTCTGAATAGGGAAAAAGCACGTTAGTCTTTAAGAAAGTCAATCATTGATTAGTGCACTAAGGTTCAAATTTCATTTCTTCTTTACATCTATATATATATTCTATAATAAATCATATTCTTTACACAATGCTAATTTTAATAATTTAATATAAAAAAAATGTTCTCATATTACTTTTTACTCACAATTAGAAATAGGCTCATTTTCTTTCTGAAGTATGATTGTTGAATAATTGTAAACATAGAAGTAAATATAAATCAAGAAACCAGATGCTTAAAATATAATTAGAAGTTAAACAGTATATTCTTTTCATATGCCCACATCAGTCGATTCTATGAAGTTATTAGAAACTATTCCAATAAATTTATATGTAATTGGTGGTCCAGTTTTATTATTTATTGGTACTATTAGTTGTATATGCAATCTAATTATATTTACACGAAATAATTTACGGAAAAATTCTTGTTCAATTTGTTTAATAGCATTTAATTTATCAAGTTTACTTTTACTTTATTTCTCATTTCTACCAGCAATACTTCAAATTGGTTATAATATTGAACCTGGCTCATATAATCTTATTTATTGTCGTATACGTTATTATTTAGGTTTTTTATTTGCATGTCTTCCATCATTTTATTTAATATTAGCATCAATTGATCGAACTTTAATTACTTCATCAAATATACGAATACGTCAATGGAGTAATACACATTTCATATATAAATGTTTATTATTCTTAACTTTATTCTGGACATTGTTTCATATCCATGCATTATTGTATACAAATATCATACAAATAGAACCA
>CAJNOI010000028.1:610623-620627 GCA_905250115.1 Adineta steineri
TTTTTTTTCATCAATTATTGAATCTTTTAACTAAATTATTTGTTCATTCATTAATACAACGATTTCAAAAAAATAATTCTGCTTTCAATTTAATATTTATTATGATTGCAAAAAAAAATAATACTCGAATATCCATATTTTACTGTTAAACGATAAAAAAAAAGAGAAATTTTATGAGAACAAACTTAACAAAAAAAAAACGTGTTGATTCCGTTTTTTTTTTTGTTGTCAAATAAAATAACATTATAACGATAGTGATTATAAAAGCAAAGAAAACGTGCTTTAAGTATTCATTTGAATATATAAAAAAAAAAGATGGCAATAGTTATAAGCAGTTGGGTGTATAAACATACAAACGACAGAATAGCAAAAATTTAATGCAATTATATTTTCACGTGTATGTATGCATCAATGATTCTTACAGTTAACTCAAACATCGTGAATATAATACGCAAGAAAAAAAACAACAAAGAATAAATGTTTTAACAAATATTGATATTTTAAGTAAGCATTGTTTTTTTTTACTATGAATATTATCATAATGAATATATTTAATTTATAAGTTATTTATTAATAGTTAAAAGTCTAGTTTCAACGATGAATTTGAGTAAAATTGTATTTTTAGAAAGAAAATAAGCGTCAATCTGATCATATCAATATAAGAACCTGACATTTCAGTATACTTTTTCTAGATTGTATAAACATGATTAAAATAAAGTACACCCATTGAATGCATATGAAAAACAATCGAATTGTTTACAAAAATATTTATATGAGGTCAAATAATATGATAGGATAGTTATGCTTATTAATCATCTTAAAACAAATAGAAGGTTTTTGAATAATTTCGATTCATAGAAGATTAATTATCATTATTATATGATCGTCATATAAATAATGACAAGTTAATTATTTTTTGTTCTCGAGGTGCAATTTATGATTCATCTGTCATATTAAATTATTTTCTTTTTTTTAGTTTAAGTGCAAAAAAATTAACAAAATGGTTTCTGATTCGGATTCTGATTGTCCACCAATTTTTCTAGAAGTTCCAACACAAGAAATACAATCGATACCTATACAACCAATACAATTCTCTATTTGGAATACATTTAAACATCATATTCGACGTTTTCTTATAACTATTCTTGTGGATGTTATTCTCCCATTTGTTTTATATCTTATTCTACAAAAACGAACTAAACCAGTTCATGCACTTTTAATAGCTGGTATTCCACCATTTATTATGGTTATCGTCAAAGGTATCCTATCACGTACATTCGATGCACTTGGTTTTATTGTATTCATTGCTTTTTCCGCATCAGCTATTGCCGCTCTTATTACAGGTAATCCTGTTATTTTGCTATTAGAAAAATCACTTGTTACTGGTTTAATCTCGATTGTTTTTGGTATAACATTAATACCATTGCATTGTTGTCATCATCGATGTCATATACGCCCACTTACATATTATTTTTATCAAGATTTAGTACCAACAAAACGTGCAGATGTTGGATTACCAGATGTTATCTTTGAAAATGAACAAGAAACAGTTGATGATCAATGTATTGAATTACTTGAAGATAGGATATTACCTAAATTAACTGATAAACAAGAAGTTGCTCAAGTCTATGAATGGATTTATGCACATTGTTCATCATTTCGTCGTTCATGTTATATAACAACAAGTATTTGGTCAATTGGACTTCTTTTAGAATTTCTTGCTCGATTATTTCTTATTTTAATTCATTTAACTGTTGATCAAATATTTATTTGGGGTCATATTATATTAGGTATAATGACAAGTCTATTAATTTTACTTTCAATTATTTGTATAACAAACGAAAGAAAAAAAACATTAAAATTTATTGAAAAATACAAAAAAAATTATTTAATTACTCAACATGAACAATCATCATCATCAATAATAAATAACTTAGATTGTAATATTAATATTTAAATTATCTAATTCTTTTGTACTGATATAAAATAATAAATATATATATTTTTTTTAATTCAATTATTATTTTTCTTTTTTTTAAACTATTCTCTTATTTATGAAGTTAAATTTTGTCGTAAAAAAAGTGCATTACGTTGTTGATTGTTGGGTATGTTGACAGAAAAAAAAAATTCTGATTGATTTTTATATTAAAGAAAAAAAAGAGAGAGAGAGAGAAAAGAAATACTTCAAGGTAAATTAGCAGTAATGGAAAGAAATATGAAAATGTATTACAAAAAAAAAGTCAGGCATTCAAAGTTTTTCTCTTTTGTTGCTCATTATGGCGCAATTACTCGGTATTATTCGTTGTCGACAGTAACCGATGCATGGTTTTCATCTGAATGCAACGATACTTTCTTATTTACCGAACCAGGACACACAATATGTGATTGAAACGATCGATAATAATATATATATAAAATAACATACAAATATATCGCACATCAGTTTTACTAATACATGTAACCCACTCGATTTTATATAAGAAAATCAATATACTTATAAAATATATTAATCGAATCATAGAGGTATGTATATATATTTATAAATAATGCTTTCAGAAATGTATATTTAATTGACCGGAGAGTATCAAGAGCTTACTGAGGAGAAGTTTGTCTCGTGTCACTTTGACATTTAAAGAAATAAATATTGAACTTTTAAATATTTTCTTTATAGATATAAAAAACAAAGTAAGTGAGTGCATTTCAGTCATAAGATATTTCAATTTATAGATACAATTAAAATCTAATGATATCATCAACAATAATTGATCATAATTATTTTTTCATTTATATAAAAAAATAATTTAAAGTACCGTATATAAAAACCTAACATATATTTTTTTTCATCTAGATTTTTTTATTTTTGTATTCAAGTAAAATATCATATGTATCCGACTCATGATGTTGCCATCCTATCACCATCTATTGATCTACCACAACAACAAAAACAACACCAACAACAACCATTAAATATCAAATTCTCTGTTTGGCATACATTTAAACATCATATTCCAAGGTTTTTAATTACTATTATTATTGATGTTATTCTACCGCTTGTTATCTATATACATCTTCAAAAATATATCAGACCTGTTTTTGCACTTTTAATTGCAGGTAGTCCACCTTTGTTTATGGTTATTTTCAAAGCTATATGGTTATGTACGTTTGATGCACTTGGATTTCTCGTTTTTTTTTCTTTTGCTGTTACTGCTTTGGTTGCTGTTATTTCACGTAATCCGATTATACTTTTATTAGAAAAATCTTTAATAACTGGTGTTCTATCATTTATTTTTGGTATAACTTTAATACCATTTCGATGTTTAAAACATCGTTGTCGTTGGCGACCGATGGCTTATTATTTTTATCAAGATTTAGTACCAACAAAACGAAAGGATGTTGGTTTACCTGATAATTTATTTTCTAATGAAAATGAACAAATTGATAATAATTATGTTAAACTTAAAGAAGAAGTAACAATAGAAAGAGTAGTATCTCATAAACAAGAAGTTGCTCAAGTGTATGAATGGCTTTATTTAAATTGTAAATCATTTCGTTTATCATGTAAATTAATAACAAGTATTTGGTCAATGGGATATCTTATGGAATTTCTTGTACGAATGTCACTTATACTTGCTCATTTTTCCGTTAATCAAATTGTTATCTATGGACATATTATACTTAGTTTGATAACAGTATTAATGATTTTATTCACAGTTATTTGTATAACAATCGAAAGAAAATATACATTAGCATTTATTGATCGTTGGAGAATAGAATATTATAATACGCAACAATGTCAACAACGAAGATCATCAGATTTATCGTATTCAATAGTAATCGTTAACAGTGATTCAAATTGTATTTTAAGTGTTAATGCATGATATTTCCTTTTTTTCTATTTTTGAAGAATTTTCTCAAAGAAATATTTCGAACTACAAGCCAAGTTGCAATTGTAATCTATATTGCACCAAAAATTTCTTTTTTTTTGCTAAATTTCTATGAAAGAAAACGTCAACGATTTCAAAATAAAATAAATTGTAAATTTATTAGATTGAATAACGTAAAAAATCATTTAAAATTTATACTGTGACATTCAGAAGGTCATAAACTAGATCTCCATTGACTTTTAATGTACTATTTAAATATTGATAGAATCAATCTTTTAACTATGAAGAATTCAATCGACAAAGAGCTCGCATTGACAACATGCTTAGGTCAATCGATTTGATACTGAATGCAATTATTATCCATCGGAGTAGTATCTATAGAATCGCTACTACGTTACAATACTAAAACTTCAGTTTTCGGCATGAGCCATTTTCAGATTTGTTCACCGAACGACTTCCCTATTTCATAAATGATATTTACTGCCATCTATGTAATATCTATAAGCTGTTTTTGTCGAAAATTTTAATTATTTATAATTAAATATATTCGAATTTTCTATTATAAATTTTATAAATTAGATATAATCTTTTGTAAGCTTTAATATTTTACTATTACTAAATTATAAATATTAACCTATCAAGAAATTTATTCGAACCTAGTAATGATAAATGAGTCATGTCTACTACATGAGAAAAATCAAGTTGTAAACGAAAACAATTAATAGATAATAAATTATATCGGAATTTTGTTCTTTTCAATTTTAATATGATTTATTTTTTTTAGATTTTTCTTCACTTTTAAATATTATGCCACGTTCATCTAAAAAACAGCGACCTAATAATCAAGCAGAAGAAGCTGAAAGTTCGTCTACTGCATCTTCATCTGACAATGATGAAGATCAAGATGAACCTATGGATAATAATCCACAAGAAAATATTCAAATTGATTTAGAAGCTCGTTCACCAATTGATACCGATCATGATGCAGTACATTATTTTCTCGAACAATCATTTGGTAATGCAATAAAAAAATCTGTACTTGATTTAAATCAATTAACTACTCAATTAATTACTCAACAAACATGTGGTAGTGTTTTTTATCAACCATTAGATTCAACAATGGATGAAACTGACGATGAAGATGATGATAATCCTGTTTTAGGTATATGTTCAATACTTCGTTTTGATCAACAATATAATAAACAAATACAAGCATGGTTATTAGATAAATGTTCGGATAATGAACAAGCTAAAGAAATTCTTAAAAGTAAGTTATAAAAATAATAATATATAATAGACAAAAAAAAGTTTTGGACGAGTTGGGATTTGAACCCAAGACTTTTCGCATGCGAAGCGAACACTCTACCCCTGAGTTACACGCCCATAGTTATTTGATTTAAATAAAAATTATATTTAGCTTCAAAATGTGGTTTATTTATCAATGAACGTTATATGAATATTCCAGCTGATATAAGTTTACCTGCTATACGTACACTTCGAGAAGAAATTATTCATCAAATGGATTATTGGGTAATTCATTCAAAACTACGTTTACATAAAAGTGATTCAAATACAATTTATTATGTTAATGGTGAAGAAGAAATCTTTGAAAAATATGCAACAGTATCATGTGATTATTATCCTGTTCAATCAACTGATGGAGAATGGACACATCGACGAAAAATCATGTTTATATCGAGTAATAAACTCGATCAAATCAGTTTAGATATTGAGCAAAAGTTAAAACAGTAATTCATTGTTTTTTTGTTTTGTTAAAGAAAATAAAAGAAGTAAACTTGTTACAAAAAAATGTAGACTATAAGAATAATACATTCAAAAGCAATCAAGTTATGTTTAACTTAACCAATTTTTGCGATCAGTTGTATAGGAGATTGTTATATATAGTCATTTATGAAAACATTTAGGTGTAATCAAGATTAAATGTACGAGTAAAAATTATTGATCATTTCAAATTTCATTGATTGATTAACTCATGAGGGTAGGACAGTTCGCAGTTCTAAGTTCAGATGAACTGGTCAAAAGAACTATTTAACAGTTCCCAAGAATGGAATTAATATGGAACTGTCCTATCTCTATTAACTTCTACAACTTCTCTCGTTCATTGAAATAAAATTATAAAAGTATATCATTCGCATTTAAATACATTTTTGGCTTACTTGAAAATACTTAATTTATTAGACATTTATGATAAGATGGCATTTGTATAAAGTTCTATTAATGTGGATGTAAGTTATTAATATAATTCAAAATCTTTAACTGATAATAGGTAGTAGAAAAAATTCAATATCACTCTTTGCAAGGTTATAAACATGTGTCGAGTTGGATGCTATTGTTTTCCATGCAATGTGTGAGAGTAGATAATATCATATAATTACAAAAAATTTGTCGTCGGTGTTACTCTGATTTGGTTGAACATAAAACTAATCTCAATGCTGATTTTATTTTTGTCTATCAACTGATGACAGAATACTATTATTACTACTAAATTTTTTGTCTTATATTAAAATCTATTTAATCCAGATTCTGTGTCACTATTTTCACCTACTTATTACAATTGTACACATGATGTTCGTTATCTACCTCATATTCTAATCTCTTCTTCCTTTTAATTTCGTTTTTTTCCCCTGATTATAATTACCTATGGACTTAGGTGTTATTATCTATTCTAGGATTAATACACGAATTGAAAATATATTTAATTGTCTTCTTAAAGTTTCTTTCTATTTCGAAACACTTCATTGACTAAAATAAAAGAATAAGTAAAATGATCATATTGAAATGAATCATTTATTATCAAATCGAATAAGAGTGATATATTCTTTCATTTATCTTAGCAAATCATTTTCTTTTTTTTCATCAATAAATATATACGAATCAAAATTCTTCATATGATCTTATCTATCTATCTGTTATATTTAGAATGATTGGTTCTTTCTTTAATCATTCATACTAAGGATTTAGTATTATTTTTAAATGATTATAAGAAAGAAGTTCATTAAAAATTTATCTTTTTTTCTATTATCTGATTGAACAAAAAATTTTCTTACAATTTTCTCACACCTTAGTGTTGAAAAACATATACACGCGTATATATTATCTATGCACCTGACTAATCCTCATATAGATCTATCTTGTCATTCATTTATCGATCGAAAGAATATAGTGATTAAACTCATCCATCTAATTGGTAAGTAGAATGAAGAATAGAAAACGATCGAATTTCAAATAACAATCTTTCAAATAATTTAAACATAAACAGTAGTAGTAGTTAATTTTATTTTCTTCTTCTAAAATCGAAATAATAAGAAGAAAAATAAAGATTTTTATATACTCTCAATCGTTCGATTGATTGTTAATAGTCGATGATCTTTAATCAAACATCATGTTTATATGGCGCATATCATATTCACATCAAACGATTTTTTTGTTCTCTTTGGTGTTAGATGATGATGATACTTTGAGATTAGAAAGTCACGTCTCTTCACTTATTCGAACAGATTAAGAAGAATTGCGATTGAAAATATATTGTTGTCTTTTTTATTACAGACGCGCTTCTTTAAACTTATAAAGTAAGATCAAGGTAGCGACTGTATTCAAGAGCAAACAGAACAGAAGCTTTATTATTCAAGGTTAATCATTTTGTCCACTGAACAACGATAAGTGTTGTGCACATGTTGATTTTTTCTTCTAAATAGATCAAAGGTATACCACAAGACAAGAAAAATTAATTGAATAGTTTCCTCCCTCCTTCTCTCAAACATCAAGCAAGCTAATCAATCGAACATGATGTGCAATTGAGATAACAACGATAAAAAAATAAAGAATCTAGAAATCAAGTCAAGTATAAATTCATTTATTTCATTCATAAAAACTATATATATAGAATAATTTTGAAAAGTTTTTCGTTAGTACATATATATATATATATTCTTGTTATAATTGGAATTAGCCCTCAAGTAAAGCAACAATTGATTGAATGAATATATTGATGTCTGGACAAACGAAGGGTGTTGATGAAGTGAAGTGACATAGGACAGAAGCTCTATGCAAATATACACAACCAATCATGTACAAATATCTTCACCTTCTTTTTCTTTTGTAAGACGAAAAAAATAAAATTGATATTTAGATAGATATGAAATAATAATCCCTATGATAGATTTCTATATGATTATTCCAAAGTTTAATATACAATGAAGAAAAACGAAAACGAAAACGAGAGAAGAAAAATCAGTATAGGATTAATTTGATTTCAATCTTTCTTGCAATTATCGTTCGCCCCAGTTGATCATCGATCGACGACACATCATCAATTGTTGATGTTGTTGCTCTTCTTTGCCCATCGGCCATTGATACATGTGTCGAGAGGTTAGAAAACGATGTTTCAAGAATAACACCTCTTATATTCTCTCCATCATTCTCTCTCTCTCTCTTAGTGTTATGACATAATTAAAATTAATCGAATCAATATATCCTTACGGATGAATGATACCCTGAGAAACACAATTCTCATTTGCATAGTTTCGAAACAATTTTCTTTTTCTCTAGTTGTTTCACATCACCATACAGCTGTTGACTTCGAAGACATGTTAAGACAAAAAGAAAATGAAATCGAAAGAACTTGCTTCAAAGGGCAACACATGTTGTTTGAAAATAAATACAACTCAATGATGATGATGATTATCATCATGATAAGCGTCGTTCCTAAAATTATTTTTTCATTTTGTTCTAAACAGCATGACGCACTATAATATAGACGCATGTATACTATTGTAAAGAAAAATATGCTAATGAAAGAGATCATTAATTTGAAAACTGACGCCAATCAATTGTATAAATTCATTTTTAGCCTTTTTTTTTCTTCTAAAACGTATATCATATTTTACTACATATCAAAAAAAAACAACATATCCATGTATTTTTTATAGAACGAATTTTATTGGTTTGAAACGTAGGGCAACTACCCAATTGATGATAGATCATGTTTCTTTTTTTGTCGACTATAATCATAATCGTTCACGAAGAAGAAGAAAGAGAGAACTATAATTGCCTTTAAATCGTTTCTATGTCTCTTTTAGGTATGTATCCAATCATTGTACAGCTTGATACATTGTCTATTGCCTCAGGTGTCATTTGATAGGACGAAGAAGAAGGTAATTCAGCACAAATTAATTCACATTCCTCTCTCTCTGTCTTTACATATATATGCACCAGATAGAAATAAAAAGGAGAGCGAGAGAGAGAGAAGAGAAATAAAAGATATTTTTCTATTGCTTTGGCTGTTGTTATTCTACTAAATCAGCGAGTCAATATTAGACGAGAGAAAAGAAATTGATAAAACATTCTAACGGAAGATCGAACATAATTGAATTAAAGTACAGGAGTGTGTGTGTCTTTATAGAATACAAAAAAGAAAGAAAGAAATATTATGCCTGTTCATCGTCCATCACGACCAATAGCAACAACATCAAATTCTCGAAAATCAATGGGATTTTCTATAAATGATATTATTAAAAATGATGATTCAGCAAAGATTTCTACTCGTGATATTCCTCCACCTATGCAATCTTATATACCTGCAACATCATGGATACCACCACCATCAAGTCTAGATCCAATTGTTCAATATCAACTTCAATGTCTTCGACATAGTGGACGATTATTTGATGGAAGATTTACTAGTAATTAAAATTTTAATATTTTTTTGGTCTTTTATTTTCTTTTATTCTTTATTTTAAGGTCCAGAAGCAGCTGCAGCACTTATACTTCATTCATTTCGTAAACCCAAACGTGTACGTACAGCATTTACACCAGCTCAATTACTTAAACTTGAAAATGCATTTGAAAAAAATCATTATGTTGTCGGACAAGAACGTAAAGAATTAGCACGACATTTAAATTTAACTGAAACTCAAGTAAGTAGTCATCAATTAGAAAAACGGAAACGTTAAAGTAAAGAAATTCCGGTATTTGCTTAAGGAAATACACTAAAATGATGACGGTTTCCTGCGGTAAAGAATAAAAAACCTGATAGATTAGTAAAAATAACAACTTCAAATTGATTGATGAAACTTTAGAAAAAAGAAAATATACATATAT